>QXVZ01026285.1:0-30243 GCA_008931825.1 Phallusia fumigata
TAAAAAGGGCTGTAATAAGGCCTGTAGTCTGGTCTATTGTAAAACGTGAGAATATTTTTCGTTGAAAACCAGTGAAAACCTTTTCCACAAAATTTAGTTTATGGGAAAGATGTAAATTATTCAAATTTTAGTTGCAAACAGAAATTTTATGTAAAAATTGGTTTACAACTGGTTTTTGTATTTTATGCAACCAAACTAAAAAAAGCCAAACAAGACCATTAGCACTACGCACTAGCATGCAATAGTTTACCTCATGTATTACATACCTTATTATAATATTTCGTCTTTCCCATTTGCTTGGTGTTATTAGGAATAAAGGTAAACACAAGAAAGACGCACACAAGGGATCCAAAGGCAGCGATAAATGCGGCAATCTGCTCACTAGCATATTTGGTTGTTAAACCCCCCACCATGGGTCCCAGCACCATTCCAACACCGTAGGACAAACCCAATTTTCCCAAACTGTCTGAGCGTTGCTTTGGTTCAGTCAGATCAGTTACGACCATTTGTGCACCTAAAAACAAGTACCAATCAGCTAAATTTCTAACTAGACCAGTGATTGGAAACACTGTTATGTTACTCCACATTAACACTACATTTTATCTAAACTGGTCACTTCATCACATTTTAAGTGAAATAATGTTGTGACACAAGTTTTCAACCTCAGTAATCTTAACTGTTTGACAAAAATGTGTTTGTTAAACTGAGATACAAAAGCAAGTTTACTTGACCTACCCTGCATGGCATGCATAAAGGCTGATGGAAGTCTTGATAAAAAGATTACAAAAACAGTGTTAGCTAACCCCAGTAACATGTAACTACAAAATGCAGATATAAAAGCGATCGCTAAAGCAGTTCTGCTCCCAAAGAGATCCCCAAATCTGCAACAAACAAACAAAGAATATAGGGCACAATAGATAAAACATTACATACATATTGCATGTAACAAAATTAAAAAAAGGAATATTTACTGAAAATTATTAGATTATAGTAGTTTTATATAAAATAGACAAGAAAATCAGTTTACACAGAATATTGTAGGTACCTTCCAAACAGTGGTCCACCCATAAGCTGCACCACAGCAAATGTGGTTTGGAGGTAACCAAAAGTCACAGGATTGACATCAAAGGTTTTGGTGAGGTACTAAAAAGATTAATAGCTGAATGAAAAGTTAGACTTTAAACAGTACAATACCAATTGACTTAAAATGAAATGCTGTTAATGAGAAGGTGTCTTCAGCAATTTCTTTGGTCTGCTGCAAAATTGTATTGGACTTATCTTGTGTTTTCTCAAGCAAAAAACATGTGTCTTACAATTCACCAAACCAATGGTTACAGCATATTTCAAGGAAAAATTCTGAAAAACATTGTTGTATGGGTTTGTACTTACAGGTAGTGTTCCAATTTGTATCCAAAAGCACAAAGCATACATAGCCACATTAACATGGGTAAGAAACAAAATTTTCCCATGATCATGAAGTGATGCTGCCATTCCGAATCAATAAGTCTAATGTGGTGAAACAGCTTATTTGCCCTATTTTAAACTGGAAAAGGTAAATGCACAGTTAGGATGGAAAAGGCTGTAAAGCATAGATATATATACAGTAGTAGAAAAATCAAATATCACATGCGTACTGCAAAAATGCATAAAGTCTTACTACCACGGCAACTTTCAGTTGTTAAGTATGATACACCAGTAAATGTTGTAAAGAAATACCATAATGTACCAAGTGCATACATTTTTACATAGTTGGGTTGTGATATATGTTTTTATTAATAAGGCACATGTAACACAAATCTATACACCCAACCCATCATTAAAACATGGTAAAGTAGGTAATAATGAATACCTAATACTTTTAGGGCAAATGACAGAAGCCTAGAGATGAATGCAGAGATACACCACAGAGTGTAACATGGGGATTCTCAAATCTTACTGTGCTGTGAAACGTGTCTGGTTGATTTTAACTTAAGGATAAGACGAGGCCCAAAAAGCTTGTTATAATGCATAACTACTTTTTGGTCACAGTTAGGAAATTGTTTTCAGCACATTGCACTAAAAATGTTTCCCAGACCACTTTTGTCAACAGAATGTAAATTAGATCAATTAAAGGAAAGATTATATATATTGGCAAAAAGTGCATGAGGCTCTCTGGCAAAAAAACTTAAGAAACCCATGTTAGCTTGTCTCAAAATGCAAAAAGGGAAAGTCAAGTGATGAAAATATTCAACAATGTTAATGAATGTTGAAATGTGGAAAGTCAAATAATGAAAATATTCAATAATGTTGATGAAAGCCCAAACGTAGGGCCAAAATCATATTAAATGAACTACACTAAAATGCTAACCTTTTAGGAAATTATTGTGGTGAAAAAAAATTAATGCACTTCTTGAAAGACTTGCTGTGCTGCACAAACCAAAATGGCAGCTGATTTGGCATAATAGCTTAAAAAACATGGCACTGTATTAAGCCACTCAAAACTACAAACAGTAACAGTTGCTGTGAAACTTTTACGTCAGATTAGAAAATGTAGAAAATTCACTTGAAAAAATAGATTTGAAAACAACCATAAATCATAAAACAATAATTATATATTGTTCTCATCTTTTCACAAATGTTTGAAGTTTTTGATAGATCCAGTTTGCAACAAGAGATTGATTTTCAGCAGGAGGTGTTTGCTGGTTTGCGGTTACCATTGAATGTCCACATAATTGCTCTGGCAAGAGTCTTCTGGATGCCTCCTTTTGTAAGCAACATTTAGTAAAGTCAACAAGCTCCGAAGAAAAATATTCCTTTGTAAGTCTGGGTGGTGGTTCGTTCACAATGCACTGCATCAATTCCATTGGTAAAACTCCTTTAGAGCCTGGAATAAAAAGTTAAGTTTATATTTGTTGTTTTTTCAAACTGTACGAAACGGATTGTGGGAAAAATACCCTGTCACACATTAATCAATAAACTTTTTATGGATTAAATACAACAAACACTTTAATGGTAAAACTATGACACACAGATTCAATTTGACTTGAGTGTCCACATCGCCATGTATAAAATGCTCAAAATCATTACCAATGAAAATGCTGTGCAGATTTACCATCTGCTTATTTCCTTTGTAACTTAAATTAAACCATCAATCAAAAATCTTTTTACCTTCAATTTTTGTGGCAAGCTGAGGGTAGGGAAATTTCCCTGTGGCCAGTTCACAGAGGGAAAGTCCAAAGCTCCAAATGTCTGAGTAGATAGTGTAGTCATGACCTATAATTCGCTCAGGTGCCATGTAAGCATTTGTTCCAACATAGGTGCGTGCAATGGAGTCCACCAGTTGGGTGCTAACTCCGAAATCGCACAACTTGATTAGACCAGCAGTGTTAACAAGGACATTGGATGGTTTCACGTCCCGGTGCATAATCCGCAAACTCCAAAGATGCCTTAGACCGTAGGAAATTGAACTAAAAGATACAATTTATACATAAACATCAACATAAAAGCCACAAAATAAAACAAAACAAGTACATATTAGATCAAACACTATGCTACTTTTTACAAAAACGACAAAAAAAAATTTTGGTAAGCATTAAAATTCTTTTACCTTGCTACATTGATTAACACAGCCTCCGGAACTTTTCCATATCGGTCAAGTGAACCGCCATCCATATACTCGGTACAAAGCAAAACTCTATTCTCATCAAAGTAGGCACCATAGAAAGCAATGATATTTGGTGATCCATTGCACCTGCAAAAATTGATTACCACATAGGTGAATGCATGGTACCAGGTATATAACACAATTGACCAAAACTTTTTTCAAAAACAAACCTAATTTTAAGAACATTTTCATAAATACAACACATTTTAGGACAGGAGTTCTTTTATAGATTAAAAAAATGGCCTTAGTATTTATTAGACTAATGAGTACAAAAAAGTACATGTAACCATATTTAGGAGGTTGCATTAACCAAAATGTTAAGAATCCCTGCACAAGGCTATTATTATATATTTAAAGTTACACAAATGATCGAATGTTCATGTTATAATTGGGATTTAGTTCACCTGCGTAATATTTCCAGTTCCCTTAATATTTGCTGCTGTTCTTCACCAGTCAGATCCAGGGTAATTGACTTCACAGCAGTCACTGTGTTGGATTCTCGATGTACTGCCTTTCTTACTATACCACTATTTCCATTGCCAAGCACCTCAAGAAACAACAAAGCATCATTACCTAATGTGCCCAACTGCAAATTCAGCGTCCTGTCTAGTTTGTGCTGCATGTGTTTTTCATTTGTCTGCTGTTGAGAAGGTGCATTGGTTCCAGGCACATACGGTTGGTTAATGTGTTGCCCTGTTGCATCTTTATTGCCATGTAAATTTGAGGAAGTGTCTTTAGTTCCTGATTCATACATTCCATTTGGATAGTCCTGCCTCATCACCCGTGCTGTACCATCTGCTAGGAGCAGTGAGGAAGCTGTTGGAGCTATGGCTACTCTTAAATCATGTTTGTTCCTCATTCTTGGATGTTTGCATATCTTAGGATAGATTAGCAAATGCTGTTGTGACACACTTGAGGAGTAGCCTTGATTTTCCCCGATAAATGTGCCTTGGTGGTTTTCCACAAACTTAAGTGGCATACTTATATGAAAGTTAATCATGGCACGAAGTTCATCATCTGACTTCACAGTTATCCGATCCCCATCATCATCTTTGTATTCAAATGATGAAACTACAAGTTGACTGTCACTGGCCTTTGAAAAAGAAATTGAAAACACTTCAGTAGGTAGATGGCTTTAAATAACACAAAAGCATCAAAAGTATGACCATCCAAACATACTTTTTGGCATAGTGCTAAAGAAAAAGGTGCATATTAACACATTAAATTTAAACATTTCCTAGCACAGTGAACATGGAGAATCCTAGACAAAATGTTCAAATCAAAAATGCCTAAATTAGATAGTTATAGCTAAAATGCCTAAATAACATGTTTATCTATAAACTCACAATATATTTCGTTCTGTGACTATAAACAAAAAAGCTGCAAACACATATTTATGAATTTATTTGTTTCATACAAATACCCCAAATCTTATTTATACATGTGTCTTACCTCAGCAATGACATCAAGAACATCACGAAAAGTGACATCCTGTGGAGCAGAAACATGCCAATCAACCTCATGCCCAACATCAAACACAATCCGGATAATTAGACGGGATGATTCCATTTTGTTAACAAATGTTTACTGTACATTACTTCACACAACTAGTAACCTTAGGTATTATCTTTTTAGTCTGTTTTCTGTACAACAGATGTAATTTGGCAGTGGGTTGGACTGTGTTGTCGAAAGATTTTTATTACAAGTATGTTTTGAAACATACTGCATGTCAAAATAAACTGGTCCGATAGTCAGGTCAGGGAATGTCCCGAGGAACGTTGCAAGTTTAATTGTAGAATGGTTTGCCTGAAAACAAGCTAATGCGATCGCAGAATATCAAACATGCCATAGATTGCGACACATAAAAAGATAATAAACATACGTCACACTAAGATACAAGTCTAAAAAATATAAATCAATGAAACTTAATAAGATGAAACTTAACAAGGAAAGTGTTTTCTAAAATAGAACAATACATTACGTCATTGCCGCTGGAAATGGTGAATCATGACTCAGCAAAGCCCATGCGTCATAAAAACCACCACATTTCTCGATTTGTGCTTTCCTGTTGGTGCAAACTGTAACTGTTTTACTCCTGTCGCATTTTATTGCATTCCGAAGGAACTCTCTCTCTCTTTCAAATTTTAATACTTTGTGCAGTGGTCGTCGGTACCATGGCGGCTGATGGAGGTTAAGAGCACCCACCATTACCGATCAACAAATGCTTACACCAGATCAACCAGCAACTAGCAGTTTACACGAACATGTAATTTAAAAATCAATAAACACATTATTGTTAGGCCTTTTATTGATGTTTATTTTATTGATTTTATTTNCACCAGATCAACCAGCAACTAGCAGTTTACACGAACATGTAATTTAAAAATCAATAAACACATTATTGTTAGGCCTTTTATTGATGTTTATTTTATTGATTTTATTTTACCCCTTAAAAGCCAAAACTTTAATATTTAGGCGGTTCTGCACATAGTACAGCACCCGCATCGCACTTCCGATAGTTTCGTACGAGCCCGAAAAATTAACATGATAACAACATCATAAGCCAGATTTATTGCTTTGGCAAAAAAAGTGTAGCCGAACGTTAAATACATGCGTTGATGACGCTATCTGACGCAACAACGAAAGTTCCAGCCTCAAAATGTCCTTCGGTTATTTCTCAATATGACCTTCCTCCAGCATAAAGTCATACAACTTTCTCGTCTTGTTTACATCAATTTTGACGATAGTTCTGGCATTGGCAAGTTTTACTGAGCCCGATTTCCGGTATTCGTTAATGAGTGCAATCTTGTATGCCAGGAACGCCTCGGGAACAAGTCTGGCTTTCGAACAAAACTAAAAAGGAAATAAGATTTAGTGTTGGAAAATTTGCAACAACTTTGGTACAAAAATATAAAACAACAGTGTTGTATTTTCTCAGAGTGTTTTTTACGTGCTTAAATAAAGAGCGTTAAAAAAAAGCTAATGATAAACAGCCCTTTAACGATGTCAGACAGGATCCATCAAGGGTAAATGTTTTTGTTTTACCATAAAACTCACAATGAGCNCTGGCTTTCGAACAAAACTAAAAAGGAAATGAGATTTAGTGTTGAAAAATTTGCAACAACGTTGGTACAAAAATATAAAACAACAGTGTTGTATTTTCTCAGTGTGTTTTTTTGAGCTTTAACAAAGAGCCCTCAAAAAAAGCTAATGATAAACAGCCCTTTAACGATGTCAGACAGAACCAATCAAGGGTAAATGTTTTTGTTTCACCATAAAACTCACAATGAACAACCAATAGCTTCAAATAAAGTTGGTATGGCTTTTAACTCACAACCAAGGAGAAAACGTTTGTTGGTTTTTCCAGCAATTCCACTAGTTTAAACACCAGTCGTGTTTTTTGTATATTGATCACCTCTCTTTCTGTGGACGAGAGTTTTTCAACTCCAGGTAAGCCTGTAAGGTCCAAGGGGGCAATCACCTTTTTCTGTATTGGAAGTGCACTAGCTGCTGAAGAGGAGCTCATTGCACCAGACTCAATAGCAGCCTAAAACGTTTATAAAATGAATCCTACGCTGGTTACTGCAACAGCCCATGTTATTTGCCTGAAAACACACTTAAAGAGTGGGAAAAAGCACAAAAATTGCCAAAATAGTACTTGTTAATGGTCATTTCGAGAAAGAGAAGCATACAAGTATATACATTAATCTACCTGTCTCTGTAGCCACTGAGCTAGAGCAGCAGGATCATGAAGGTGTGGAAGAATCTCAGACATGTAGTTTGTTTGTTGTTTCGCTTCCTCACGCTGAATTTTTAACTTTTCATATAGTCGTGCAACTAAAAATTGTATGTTTGCAAGGCGTTGAGTATTTTAAAAACAAAGGCTACAAGGTAAGCACAAGAAAACAGAGAAATAAGTTCAACTATAGCAGTGTTCCCCAAACTGTGGCTCACAACCAGTTGAAAAGTGTGGTCATATAAAAGTTTTCTGAGGTCATTGGTAGTTTCTTAAAAAAATCTGCCTGCTGTTTTTTGATCTGCTTTCATTCGCTGTGGATAAATTTAAAATCCATCTAATGATCACACAAAAAATCATTCGCAAACAGCATGATGCATAACATTCCCATACTCCTCAGAAATTACTAGAGAATTTTTTAAATTGTTGTTGATTCAAAACAGTTTTGGGACCATTGCACTAAAAAATGTGTTTGTGCAAATAAGTTTAATTTTTACCCAACATTTTAGTACTATTTCATGCTTTTACCTAATTTGCGATCATCAATGCTGCCTTTAAACTAGTTTTTTTGCTCTATACCTTTTTGATTACTGGCAACCAACACTTNTCTGGCTTTCGAACAAAACTAAAAAGGAAATAAGATTTAGTGTTGGAAAATTTTCAACAACTTTGGTACAAAAATATAAAACAACAGTGTTGTATTTTCTCAGAGTGTTTTTTACGTGCTTAAATAAAGAGCGTTAAAAAAAAGCTAATGATAAACAGCCCTTTAACGATGTCAGACAGGATCCATCAAGGGTAAATGTTTTTGTTTTACCATAAAACTCACAATGAGCAACCAACAGCTCCAAATAAAGTTGTTATGGCTTTTAACTGACAACCAAGCAGAAAACGTTTGTTGGTTTTTCCAACAATTCCACTAGTTTAAACACCAGTTATGTTTTTTGTAAATTGTTCACCTCTCTTTCTGTGGACGAGAGTTTTTCAACTCCAGGTAAGCCTGTAAGGTCCAAGGGGGCAATCACCTTTTTCTGTATTGGAAGTGCACTAGCTGCTGAAGAGGAGCTCATTGCACCAGACTCAATAGCAGCCTAAAACGTTTATAAAATGAATCCTACGAGGGTTACTGTAACAGCCCATGTTATTGGCCCGAAAACACGCTTGAATAGTGGAAAAAAGTATAAAAATTGCCAAAATAGTACTTGTTGATGGTCATTTAGAAAAAAGAGAAGCACACATGCATATACATTATTCTACCTGTCTCTGTAGCCACTGAGCAAGAGCAGCAGGATCATGAAGGTGTGGAAGAATCTCAGACATGTAGTTTGTTTGTTGTTTCGCTTCCTCACGCTGAATTTTTAACTTTTCATATAGTCGTGCAACTAAAAATTGAATATTTGCAAATCATTGAGTATTTTTAAAACAAAGGCTACAAGGTAAGCACAAGAAAACAAAGAAATAGGTTCAACTATAGCAGTGTTCCCCAAACTCTGGCTCACAACAAGTGGAAAAGTGCAGTCATATAAAAGTTTTCTGAGGTCATTGGTAGTTTCATAAAAAAACTATGCCTGCTGTTTTTTGATCTGCTTTCATTCACTGTGGATAAATTTAAAATCCATCCAGTGATCACACAAAAAATCATTCGCAAACAGCATGATGCATCACATTCCCATACTCCTCAGAAATTACTTGCAGAATTTTTTAAACTGTTGTTGATTTAAAACAGTTTTGGGACCATTGCACTAAAGAATGTGTTTGTGCAAATATGTTTAATTTTTACCCAACATTTTAGTAGTATTTCATGCTTTTACCTAATTTGCGATCATCAATGCTGCTTATAAACTAGTTTTTTTGCTCTATACCTTTTCAATACTGGCAACCAACATTTTTACACTCAGTCCCCTAGTACATATTTAACTTATCTTCTTGGTAGTTTTTATTTGTAAGCCAGAGTTCCGTTCAAAGTCAAGCAATAATGATTATTATTCCCTATGGACTGCTACTAACCGCGAAAAGAAGTGATTCCACTGGATCTGTATGATTTAAGTTTTCTTATTTTTTTCTTAAGGTTGATTTCCTCTCGCAAACCTTGGATCATTAAATCATGTGCAATGGGGTGTGACTGCAGTTGCATAAATGGCCGCAGACTTTCCTCTAATTCCTTGACTTCAACTGGAAGTTTCCGGTAATATTGTACTAAACAAAAACATCACAAACGACTTGAAATTTACCCTTTTTAAAAGCCATGTTACAAGTAGTTTTGTCAATAAGCAATGTAATGCAATTATATGTGGAATAAAATACTTTTGATGCCTTGTGCCAATGCAACAAAAGTAAACAACTATGCCAAACCCCTCTTGAAACATGAATGACTACTAGTTAATAGTTTAATAAGAAATGGTGGGCAATAAAAATGACTAGTGAAAAAGAAAGCTTATCGACAAAAAGTAACATAAAACCAAGGCAAAAAAGGTACAATCTAAATGGTATTTTTCATATAATACAAGGCTGGTTTATCTAAATACTTACAAGAATGATTTGACATATTAATTAGTCCAAATTTTCTGACAATTTGCTTCCTTCTGGCTCTTTCATTCAACCTTCATAACACAAATAGAAATCTATTTTTTATTAATTTGAATTTTGCCTTTCCAATGATGTAAATGAAACACACCAGTTTATAAATAAAAACAAGTTTTGCCATGGCATGTACGTTCATATTTAACTAAAAAAGTACGGCAGATTTGTAACCAACAACCATATAAATGCAAGACTGTGGAACATCCCAACAACAACAGTCTGATTATGATACCAAACATGTGCGTAAAAACCAAAAAAGCTATCTAAGTTTAACATACCGTGATTGGTAAATTCTTACAACAGCAAGTTTCAATGCTTTAATGATTGGTTTGTCATCTGGACTGAAGTAAACGTCTCTTACATCCCATTCAGCATAATTGTCATATTCCTCGATAAAATCCCCTCTGGCAGCCAAATATCTAAAACATTTGCAATCATGACAACATTATAGTAGTATTTTGCTACTAAGTGCCCCAGCAAGATCAACGTGTAGAGCAGGGGTTAACAACCCAAATTTTTGCACCCATTAACCATTTTCTAATACCAAGCCAATGATTCTCAAATAGGCCTTACAACCATTTTTCCTCTATTTAATGCTTGTTTACAGGAGCGATACTTGTTAGTTTGAAGAATTGACAGAAACAGCAGTAATGTATTGTTGGAGCTAAAATACTTGGTAGAAAATGCCTGTAACAACATACACACTCTGGCTGTTGGCTTTATCGACATAGTAATTTTGTATTGTGTAGATGTGCTTTGTAAATTAGTTGAATATAGTTTAATCTCTAGGGTTTGCTTTGCTTAAAGGCATACTCAATGATGATAAATGTTTGTCATAATCAAGAGGTCAAATAAATAATTGAAAAATTACTTAAGACATCAGCTAACTAACTACAAACCCTGCCATATGTTGTGCTCTGTGTGAGTCTGGTAGTGGTCTGCATGGGTCTTCACATGCTTTAAATGGAATTGGCATGCAAGGTGGACGAGCAGGTGGAATTGGCATTTCTATGATATCATAGAGAAACAATGTAAACAAGAGAATATGATACTTAACACAAACACTTGTTTGTATAAATTCACTCAAAAATGTAAGTGTTCTTATTTGAGCAGCTCACATAGCAGATTTTAGCATCTAATCATCTGCTATTATTACCTTCTCAAAAAAATTCGAGTTAAAAGAAACAGTTGAATAAAAATTCCATTTGAGTATTCCCCCAAAAGTGAACTTAATAAATTTAATTCCAACCTGGAAATGGGTACTTGGCATTGATGACGTAACACTTCATATAATGTGCTTCACATTCCTCCTTTGTTTTTGTTGCAACCTGACTGGCAATGGCATTCCAGTTTCCTGGTCCACAGTCTGACAATGCATCGAGTAATTTTATTTCTTCACATGCTGTCCAGCCATACTCCAGTATTGGAAAGTCATTGGTCTAGCATACAAAAAACATGGATGAGAATTAGACAATTTACTTTTTACAACAAAATCTTCCTGCCATTTTACACAACAAACGTTAGCTTATGCGAACCAACATACAATGATTGAATATTTGTGATTGTTTTGATGACTTCCACTTTCAAATCCTTTTGAGAAACACTGTAAACAAAAAAAATATTTTTTTAATAAACAAGTAATGAGTTGGTAAAAAATAATATAATAATAATGTTATTTGAGCTTAAAGAAAAAGTCAAGACTTTAATGACAGGTCAGGAAACATACACCTAATTCATTTGCCTTATCATATTTCAAGTTTCAACTTGACATCAAAAATTGAGTGAAAATATTTAAAGCTATATTCATAGCAGGCAACACGATAAAAAGTACAAAACAAGATTATATACTTGTTGTTTTAGTGCTATTGTGTTGCTATATTTCTTTACCTGAGCCAAGTAAACTCAACTCAAATTCAAAATAAACTAACCTGAAGGCAAATGAAGTAATTCTGTTTACATTCGCAACACTTTACGTAGGGTTCCAAGATTTTGTTGTTACACCCTGGACACGTGCTATCCATTTTTTACATTTCATGTGAAACAGTTAATTCCTTTTTAACTGCGGCGCAAACAATATTGGATTTATTGTTTATTTGCCGAAAAAACGATTTAGGTAGTTATCAACAAGGACCAAAAACATTTTTGTAACATAAATTGGTCTGGGTAAATAAAAGCAAAACAAGATTTTGTAACCGTTACGACAAACTATACAAATGTATTATCTCGTATTTCTTTGAAATCTTTTTTTGTGTGCCGCTTTGATTAAAAAACACCGTTAGGGAAACTCCCCAACGTATTACAGAATGATTTCTATGCCAATGATGTTTTTTGTGGAACATATGTGCAGCAATGTCAATGGTTACCATGAGCACCGGCAGAAAAGTTTTCAAGGGACGGCAAATCCTAATACATTTATACTGTTTTATTGTTAATTTTTTCTACAGAAACTACATAATTTATAAAGTACATATTCCAGGGAAAGGCAGTGCCCCCTCTTTTTCCGACGTGCTGACGCCCATAGTGGAAACCACAGTTAACAGCAACTTAGGCTATCCATTTTTGAAATGCCAACCGCAGCTGGCAAGTAGTTCGCTGCAATTATTTCATATTTTTTCCAGCAACCAACGCCCTTCGACGTATTCTATTCTTACCTTTTCGATCCTTTAAAATTCTGTTTACTAAACCAAACAAAACACATATATGCGCCGGACATGCAGATTTATTATTCCATACATTGCGCTGGTGCTGAGAAGGAAAACGGACAAAGAGAAAAGTGAGAGCACGATACGAGGTCGCGATTCAAATGGAAGTAGTTAGTTTTTCTCGCAAGAAATCAGCCAAGTTCGTCGCGTGATTAATAATACTGACCGCATATGATTGGGCAAAAAGGCGAAGCGCACAAACAACGTCTAAAAAATTTCCTTCCGGAAATAAGGACTTCCTTTAACAACTGGCGGTGCAAATACGGTGAGAATCAGATGACACTTCGTGTATTGTGCTAGTAAATGTTTCACAGCGTTTTTGTACAATATTTAGGTCGTTGTGTTGTTGGGCATGGGCTTATAAACATTTGATTTCATGTCTAAAACTCGGGCGAGCTTTCGATGTGCATGTGTGAAGCAACGTGCGCCTGGTCCGGCGCCGAAGCAAGGACGTGTAGTGCACACGCCTCGCGATACATATAATAAAAAACACTGTACGTGACATCATTTATGACGTCACAGCTTCTTTGGGGGGCGCGTTCGAGTCGACCTCGACGATACCGGGCATCACCTTTACGGTGGGCGAGAGCGGCTTGAGAGGTTTCTCGAATTTTCGGAGCTTGTTGTAAAGCGACTGCACGTACGTGAACACGCACTTGCTGTCGGGTCTGTTGCCCATGATCATCATGTCCTCGACGTCTAACAGTGGATCGGCGTCGGCGTACTCCCTGCACAAAACGCAGCAATGGGTCAAATTGAGGGTTTCTCGGTTTTCATTGCGAAAGGGGGGCGGGTTTTGCTGGATTGGAACACTTTTAGTCCGTTGCCCGTCTATTGAGTGTCGGTTACTTTTGCTGGGGATATTGACATGCACAATTAACACCTAATGCGCGTTTCTCATAAAGCATGGCCAACGAGCAGTGTCAAAGTTTTTGTGAAATTGAACGATCTAGCAAAACGTTAGAAACGTAGGTTTGGACATTTACTCATTGTTTAGTTTTCCATTTCCAGCAAATGTATTAAAGCGGTTCTTTCCGATGCGAAGTGACAATTTGGAAAAAAGATAATTGTTTTCTGGATTATCGGGAACATTGATATCACAACATGATTTTAGTTGTCTAAAATTTTATTCAAACTTTTTCACCTCGTACTTAATGATTGTAGGCGAAAGAACCGCTTTGGGAACACTGAATACTGCGCCAAGCAAAAAAGGGCATTTTATGAGGAATTTGGCAATTTTAACCAGAAACTCAAGCAGCCTTTCTATCTGTAACGGATTGATGCAACCCCATGCACTTGCCTAACGTTTGAGACTTTTTATCACTACAATCGTTTCTTGCTGGGTTGCTAACTATGAACTGCTAGAATAAAAAACAATCGATATCTAGAAAGGCTGCAGGAATATTAACAAAACAACATCACAGCATACCACCCGAAAAATTAAAACTACACAATCCAAAAAGAATAAAAACGTATATAAAACATCTGGCACTTAAAAAACAGAAATTAGTAGCACACATGCTCTAGCTCCCACAAGCGGACATGCAAAATCACCGACGACAGGCACATACACGTGTCATGTTCTGATTGGACGAAAAGCGCGATCATGTTTGCAAAGCAGATGATGAATACAATGAAAGCCACACAATAAAATGTTAACACTGAACAAATGAGTATTGTAAACTACTAACTATAAGCAAAAATGATCTGCCAAACCATTACGTTTATTGTAGTGTTATTTATTAATCGTTGAGGGCACAAACTAACTTAGTAGGATGAGAAAGATCTTTTAAAACATTAATTTTCCACTTTACTACAAATGCTCGGTAGGTTAGTTATTCGGCCAGGTAAGAGCTGGCGAGGACAACAAAAAAAATAAATAAAAAATGAAATTGTTATACCGCGCATATGCAAGCACATATGCCATTCCTACGCAACCCAAACATTTGCTCACATTTACGTCACGACGACGTCACACTCGACGAACGGGGACGGTGATGACGAGCAAGTTTCACGATGCAGCAGCAGCAACCGTGTGTGTGACGTCACGGTATGACGCAAGATCGATTTTGTTTCGTACAGCAGATTACACAAGCAGAATGATTGGTTCGTGCGGCGGATGAGCGAATGGAATAGGCACCGAAACGAGCGTTGCTGAGCAACACCTGTTACGTCATTCCTAGCTCTCGAATTTGCTTGTAGAACTCCATGATGTAGGTGTAGATGCATTTCCAATCGGGCTCTTTCATGCCCACCAAATCATCGGTGTCTAACAGCATCGGGATGTCGCCCTTCTCACTACAGTGATGGTGATGACGTCACGGCGATGGTGATGATGTCACGTCCGCCGCGCGGCACATGCACGTCACACACAAGAACGCGCGCGCGACGAGACGGACGGCAAAAAGTGATCGGGAAGGAAAAAAAACAAAGCGCAATTGGTCAGTAGGGGAGTGATTTGATTGGTCTGTGGCGTGTCACGTGATCACTATACAATCAGCGAGGACACCAGGCAGGTTTTGATTGGTCCGTCACCGACGTTTCAAATTACACGTCACCGGTGCATCGGCGCTTAAATCGAACTACGGACAATGACGTGTTTAACTGCCTTTGAGTCGAAATTACGTTGAATCAAGGTGCAAGATTAGTTCAGGTTAATTAATTACCACAGCTATAATGTTCGAGGGGTTTAGTACCGGGAAAAATCGTCGTCTGCCCATTTTGGATGGTCGAGTCGATCGATTTGACCTTAAACTGTAGCAAATTTGCCCCCTAAAATGTTAACCGCTGAATGTTAGTCGAGTTAGTTTTGAAGGCCTTGGCGCAATGCGCACGGCGTTAGCGGACAGAGAAAAATAGTTATCCTGTGGCTCTATAGCGCTACCGTGTGGATGACGGTGACCCTGTCAACTCTACACTAGGTGATGTCCACGCACACATAATTGTCCTACATGCATCAACGTTAACCACGTTCCTCGCTCCAAAACCACATCTAGCCCAAAACGTGTTTTTACGACGACTGTGCACATATTGTCAGGCAAGGGGTTAATTAATCGTGCATATTGTTAACGGAAGACTTACTGCGCCGTGTTGAAAGCCAGGTCGAAGTTGTGTGCGCGATTCTTCGGGTCCAGTTCACTGTATTCGAAGGCTTGCGGAAAGAAGTTGTGCACTAGAGCACAGAAGGCCATCCCGTTTGCCCAACTTCCTGAGAAGTTGTTGATGTCTACATGCTGGAAGAGAATTTAAAACGTGGGTTAATTTGTAGAATTCGCGGTAGGTCACAAATAGCCCCTATTTAGCAAAAAAATTGCAACCACACATAGTCAAGGGTACTTTTTCCCAAAACTGGTTGTGCAAGACACAAAAAAAACGGAAATCGACACAATGTAACCTTTAAATTTTGCCAAATCTACTAAAAATCCTCAAGTAATACAATTTTCATAGCTCCATTTTAATTTAGGTTTAGTTTTAAATGAAGATTAGCAGTTTGTGCACGTCCACAACGATGTTAAATGCAACGAGGCCACCAAACAAAAATATTTTAGTTACTCAGCAAACCTACCTCGTAACCTCGTGTTTTGGATTGGCACCACTTAAGCAGCATCTGTTTCACGTTGTTTGCGTTCGGAACGACAAACGTCGGGCTGCGGCCGACTTTCTTCACCCTACAAAAGAAGTCAAGTTGTGAAGAGGGAGACTGGAAGCATCCTGTGCATTCTGGCCCAATCGCTGATAAGGCTGCTTCAAAGCAGTAATAAGAATCGTTCCCCGTGGAGTGCTTTGTGACGTCGCTGTTTTTGCACGCAGATATTTGAATGCTTTAAAAGACACGCGTTACTATTTCTCTCTAGTTAGCCTCTCAACAATCGCGCAGTTTCTGACGTTTGGCAACAATAAAAGTTACCTTGCTAAAAACAACATAATTTGTTCACTATGCAGTCCTTAGCGGCGTTGCTGCATGTCCTCACTACGAGCTTATAAATAATGCACAAAATGCTAGAAGGCAACACCATGCCGGTTTTGCATACATAACCGCAATGCTGCGACGGGAAACTGATTGTGACGACAAACGACTCTTCGTGTAACTTAAACCAGTGTTATTTTAAACAGGTAAACCATGGTATTACAATTTGGTACAGCATTGTTAAACTTGCGTAGATTAAAAATGCGTAAGCCTAACTTCGTAGAACTTGTTACGCTAATTGCGACAAAACGTCATTAGAGACAAACTTATATTGCCAAACTCGACTTATCAAACTCCGTTGCGTTAAATTAATTCCTATAATGAGTCATTTCGTAATATCGTTAAAACTCGACACCATTCCAGAAATGACCAACATTTGCAAATCCGCTGTTCTTAACCAAGAACTTACTTGGAATCTCCAGATGTAGCCACGTCCATCTTTGCGAACATCTTCCGTGCATCTTTGGTAGTAGTGGCCGGCATTGATCGGTTGCGCTGAAGATCGCGCCTTCTTTCCGCCTGGCGTCGCTCGAGGTCCAATTTGCTTCCGGATTTTTTGGGAACTTCATCGTCTCCACGGTCAAAGATGCTTCCCACCTATTAGGCAAAAAGTTTTACCAAAAAATTTAGAAATATTTTGATTCAAATTATCATTTTTTGCGTCGCAAGATAAACGCTGATATGTTTTTTACTGTACGCGGGACCAAACAAAAAAGGCTGAGTTATAACTGGCCTAGCATATTTGTGTTCGTTGTTACTAACTTGCTTAACAACCATCAGTATAGCAACCACAAAAATAAAAAAACAGTTGTTTGCTGGGTTCTAAAATACAAAAACTATTTGATTTTTTTAAGAAAACGGCAAAGTGATGAACTTTGCCGATACATTGCCACTTAATGAGCTCAAAACAAACCCTGATTCAGAAAGATTTTTGATAATTTGCAAAACAAACCTTTTTATTTCCAGTCGACATGTCTTTCTTGGTGGTAGACTTACTCGAATTCAACGAATACTTTTCTGCAAGACACACAAAAAATCCTTCAATACACGCAAACAAACTATCACTTAAACTTCAGTAATACACACTACACTCGGCAGACCCTGTAGCTAATCCCAGCTTACGACCGGTTTTAACAGCAGAGCGCACAACAGAAAGTCCTGGGTCGCTTGCACAAGACCGAACTAATCAGTTCGAATAGTGGTCTCTTGAGAGTTGGGTCTATTTCGGGTCGCCAACAGATAAGCAAGAGCAGATAACCCTGCTTCCATAATTCATTAATACGTTGTTGTTACCAGGCCCGACGTGAACTTTCTTCAGTATTTCATTTAGGTTTAATTCGCATTGCTGATGTGTGGGGGCATGTATATACACTATGCTCAGGCATTGGTCGTGCAGTAAACAAATATTCTACATTACGTTTCCAAAGGTTTGTTTATTGAATGAATGCAAATGCCGATTACTCTGTTCTCGTTAGTTCACAAGCACGGCTGTTTACGCCTGAAGTCGTTTTCCAAACGAGCTAAGTGCAGTGAACCTTTGCCACATTTCCTCAAATTTTTCGAAAGCAAATAAAAATCCGATTAAAAACAGCTACTGCTTGTGAGAAACCCGTTTCGGTCGTACGTGTTTAGGCATAAAAGTTAAAAAAAAACTAAATTGCAGCAAGTTGAATTACCTACTTAACAAAATATACAGAATAAATTTAAAATTCTTTCTGTTACGACTGTTATCATTTTGGGGGGCGGGGTTTGGGCGTGTCTTACGCAGATATTAATTCCTTGCGTCAGCCAAGGCCGTCGGGGCAACTCGGTCGACGCCTCGACCTTCTCCGATGATCGGATAAGACAGGCGGGTAAATATTCGAGCTTTCATCTCGTGATGACGTCATCGGATGATAATTTAAACTGGATCACCGAGTTTCCGCAAAGTTGGCATAAGGAATGTATGGATTAGAGTGTTGCGTCAAAGACGTTTTAACCATTAGTAAACTGGTGGAGGTAATTGGGTTAAGGGGGCAACTGATATCATTAGAATCTGGGATCAAGCCAGTCAGCACTTCTTGCAGATCCTAAAGGTCCTTAGGTGCACGCTTTAGCAGTGATTTTGTACAACTTTTTGAGCCCTGACATGGGTGACAATAGACTTTTTTGCCAACATAAAATTTTAAATGCTTGTGGGGACGCGACTTTTTGCAAATTAAGCACACTTGTTAAAACGCTCGGTAAAACTACGACTTAAATTGCTTTAAGGAAATGTAACACGTAAGGACTTATATAGACACTGCCAAAAATATTGATCTAAAACATAAACCAGGTAAAGTGTCATCCAAATTCACAAAATCACTAATACTAAAAAACAGCGTGATAAAAATTTACCTAACAACCGCATCAAGTGTTCCATGTTAAGCAAAGCCCCAAGGAATTGAAGTCAAGTGGTGAGTGAATGACAGCCAAATAACAGTCAGTCATCGAAAGCAATTAGAGAAAATAAATAAACGTGGCGCTAGCTTGTCGCAAACTTTACCTGACTTTTGGGCTTATTCTATTGTAATTTTCATTTAATGAAAAAAACAGTCGAATATTAACATCTGTCACACGAAAGTGTGCGCGTGCAAAATAGTTAAATCAAAAAAATATGTTCAGTAAGAATTCTAAAACGTCTGTTAAGGCTTTCTAAAATTTACAAATACATAACGGTGTTATTACAGATAAAAGCACAATAGCTATTTACCAGCCAATGATTTTGGTGTGGTCGTTCTGTTCGCCTTACTGTCACCAAGTGGCGCTCCAACTCTTCTATGTAGTCCACTAGAGGGACGTGAAGAGTCCTTGACACTAAACAAATAATACTGTTACAAATACGCATCATTAACGTGATGTTAGCCCACGTAACAAAAATTATTTATTTCAGAATTAGCGCATCAAGAATGAAACTTGCTCCTACAAACCAGTGGCGATATCGTTTTAGATGTATAAAAACACTTGATTATTTGCTCTCCTCAAAAATTATTCACAAAAGACTTACTCAGTTTTCGGTGTATGACGCCCGTTAGTGGCAACAGAAGAATGATATCTTCCAGTGCTCCTTTGTTTTGACGTATCCACCCCCGCTTCTAAAATAAAAATATAACTCTAAAACTGAAGATGCGCCGAGCACATCGCAAAATCATACCTCTTTTCTTTTTGCGCAACTCGCGCAGAGCAGATCGAATTAATCTTCGTTCCTCATATTCATTGGCTTCGTCGAGCTAAGAAAGAAATTGTGGATGGTTACTACGATTTCATTACAAACCCAATGACACTTGTTTAGTAGGAAACTTGGCCGATAATGTATGAAGAAATTATTGTATTGTCTCACCAATTTTTCTAAGACTTCCTCTTCGGTGATATCAGCCAAATTATCAATCGAGTATCTCATGATTTCAGGTTTTTCAGCAGGCTAAACAACAAATTTCGAAATTTAGCGCATGGAGCAATAAATTTATCTCAGCAAAAGATATTGCACAAACATTTACAAAAGAGAATAGGAATTTTGAAACCACTTGCAAGAAAGAAGTGAAAGAGGAAAAAAGAACCTGCTCAGCAGGTCCGGAAACTTTAAAACCAGTGTGACGGATCACGCGTTCCAACAACGCTTCTAGGTTGACCACGTCACGTTGAAGCGATGAGATTTCGTTGCGCATGCGCAGTTGACGCGCGTCAAATCTGCGAAGATATTCGCAAGATCCAGAAGGTAAAGTTTCGTTGACAGAATCCTCCTCGTCGGACAAAGGACCAATTTCATCTGCCGAATCGAGACGAGGGGAATGAGATGACGGAGTTTTTTCATATGGATGAGAAGACGGAGATTGCGAGTCGGGGGAGGTGGCGTTTGGTAAGTTGATTTGTTCAGGAGATATGCAAGGATTTTCGTCTTCTTCTTCAATGGTATCAGTGCTGTGCCCGGATGGAGACGAGTTATATCGAGATACAAAGTTTTTGTTTTTAACACTGCCGGGCGAAGATGAAGGAGAAGGAGTATCCTCGTTTAACGTATCTTCAAGAAGCCGAAGTCCACGATCCAACAAAGAATCAGCGCTGGAGCATCTTGACAAAAGTTTTCTGGGGTTAGGTGGCGGGCGCTGCAGAGGAATCGAGTCCAAGCTTCCGCGTCTGGAAATAAACCTCCCGGCGGTCTTTAGAGCTCTGATCCTTGGACTCTCAAGGATTACTCCATCCTGCGTGCCCTTGAAGGAGAAATCGTCTTCTGGGGTTGCAACTTCTTCAACGGAGTCATTCGAACCCACACGGAGCAGGAGGCAAGTGCGGGAGCGGTTAAGGTTCTCGTTACCAAGGCAACCCTCCTCCGGAATGGTGTCGTGTTTTGCGACGTACGAGATGCGGTTGCTGTTGCGTCGACGCTGGAGGGCGCTCTCGAGCGAACTTTCGTCGAGGCTCANGACGTATCCACCCCCGCTTCTAAAATAAAAAATAACTCAAAAACTGAAGATGCGCCGAGCACATCGCAAAAGCATACCTCTTTTCTTTTTGCGCAGTTCGCGCAGAGCAGATCGAATTAATCTTCGTTCTTCATATTCATTGGCTTCGTCGAGCTAAGAAAGAAATTGTGGATGGTTACTACGATTTCATTACAAACCCAATGACGCTTGTTTAGTAGGAAACTTGGCCGATAATGTATGAAGAAAATATTGTATTGTCTCACCAGTTTTTCTAAGACTTCCTCTTCGGTGATATCAGCCAAATTATCAATCGAGTATCTCATGGTTTCAGGTTTTTCAGCAGGCTAAACAACAAATTTCGAAATTTAGCGCATGAAGCAATAAATTTATCTCAGCAAAAGATATTGCACAAACATTTACAAAAGAGAATAGGAATTTTGAAACCACTTGCAAGAAAGAAGTGAAAAAGGAAAAAAGAACCTGCTCAGCAGGTCCGGAAACTTTAAAACCAGTGTGACGGATCACGCGTTCCAACAACGCTTCTAGGTTGGCCACGTCACGTTGAAGCGATGAGATTTCGTTGCGCATGCGTAGTTGACGCGCGTCAAATCTGCGAAGATATTCGCAAGATCCGGAAGGTAAAGTTTCGTTGACAGAATCCTCCTCGTCGGACAAAGGACCAATTTCATCTGCCGAAACGAGACGAGGGGAATGAGATGACGGAGTTTTTTCATATGGATGAGAAGACGGAGATTGCGAGTCGGGAGAGGTGGCGTTTGGTAAGTTCATTTGTTCAGGAGATATGCAAGGATTTTCGTCTTCTTCTTCAATGGTATCAGTGCTGTGCCCGGATGGAGACGAGTTATATCGAGACACAAAGTTTTTGTTTTTAACACTGCCGGGCGAAGATGAAGGAGAAGGAGTATCCTCGTTTAACGTATCTTCAAGAAGCCGAAGTCCACGATCCAACAAAGAATCAGCGCTGGAGCATCTTGACAAAAGTTTTCTGGGGTTAGGTGGCCGGCGCTGCAGAGGAATCGAGTCCAAGCTTCCGCGTCTGGAAATAAACCTCCCGGCGGTCTTTAGAGCTCTGATCCTTGGACTCTCAAGGATTACTCCATCCTGCGTGCCCTTGAAGGAGAAATCGTCTTCTGGGGTTGCAACTTCTTCAACGGAGTCATTCGAACCCACACGGAGCAGGAGGCAAGTGCGGGAGCGGTTAAGGTTCTCGTTACCAAGGCAACCCTCCTCCGGAATGGTGTCGTGTTTTGCGACGTACGAGATGCGGTTGCTGTTGCGTCGACGCTGGAGGGCGCTCTCGAGCGAACTTTCGTCGAGGCTCATTGCCCGGTCGAAGTTGTGATCGGACATGGTGCGCTTCGCGGCTTATGATTTTAAAGAGACATTGGGACTAAGAAATTTAAATGGAGGATGTTAAAAAACGAGGGAAAGGAAAAGGACAGAAAGAAGTATCGAATGCAATAGAGTAAGCAAGTGCCATGTAACCAGTGAACAAAATCTTACTGATATAGCCTAAATTCGTTTATACATAGGTCTCTTAAACAGGAAACAAAACTAGTCTGTGACAGGAAAATAGTTTAACTGACGATACAGATTAGGGCGTAACTTATACGTTCCCGCTGCCAATGGTTTCATATTACACAAGAAAACACATTAGTGATAAACCCTGAGCTGATCGGTCCCAAGTATCCTTACTTTCAGAAGATAAAGCATTTGACTAGGGAATACCCTAAAACTGCAATTAACTGAAACTTCGTCCAACTTTAGCTATAAATCAAAAACTCAACTTCGTCTAACTTTAGCTATAAATCAATGATTCAGTGTATCTCAGCGCTGAATTCTAGACGCCTTGCTTATTTTTTTGCAGACAAGCCCGACATAGACTTGCAACATCTGGTCTTTCCTGGTCACATCCAACACGTGTCGTCACCTATGTTATGTCACAATTACTCGGGAATGACGATCGACGACAGGCGCTAAACGACGGCGCGCTCAAACAATGACGATTGGTGACATACTTCAGTAAAGCATTGCCCTTGTCGCTTCTTTTCTACGTCGTATTTTTCTTGTTTCTGCCTAACACGACTTTATGTAAAACAGTTTGATCCGTATGCTGGTGCAAAGTTTCTAAAACTGTTTTCATCGGTGCTGTTCAACTGTTTGCATCATTGGTGCCTTTTTCTGCACTGCTGGGGGCAAAACAGCGTTAGTAACACACAAGATAAAAAGCCGATTAAGTAGACTAACTTCGTGGCTCGCGCGAATTCGCGACGTGTCAGCGTCCCCGCCATAGCTCATTGTGTCGAAAGATAACAAACTGACTGTGTAACAATGAACGTGGCAAAGTGATCCGACGCGAGCCAAAGCGTGTTTTCAAAACCGACAGCCAACATTTTGTGGAACGCTTCGAAGCAAAACACTTGGTCCAATCGTTGGTGACCTATTTATTTGCCGACTAAACCTCGGTTGGACGCTTAAAGGGCGTTAACGAACAAGATTTAAACAGTATCTTTAACGCACATTGCATATATATCCTCAGGGCACCAAACGCCCATCTTGTAACCCAGGGTTATGTTATACGCGATACTTCAAACGAATACTGAGCCATTATGCCAGCAAACAACTAAAGTGTTAAGTTGCACACATAAAGGCTTTGGCGTCGGGTCGTAGCCGCATTAGGCTCAGGTGACACAAAATCGCTGTTCACCTTAACCCGGCGACAAAATGTTTTAAGCATGAGAATTTTGAATCAACAAAGTTTTAGAACAGTCGGAAACTGTTTATGTGCCTAAAATTAAAACAAAGAATAAATAATAACTTTTAAACCACAAGAATGCTGCGATTTTAATGAACCACAATATAGTACATGTCAAATTTATCATGTAAGACAACAACTACGACAATATATCTTACCTTCTCTGGTTCTTCGCACTCAGCTTCTTCTACTTTTGTTTCTGGGACAATTTTTTCAGCGTTGTCCCGTTCTGTTTTTTCTTCTACAGCAGGCGTATTTATCGATTCAGTAACTACACAGCAAACAATTTGCGTTTCAAATTCGACAAAACTCAAGCACAAGAAAAGACATTGCTAAGCCAAGCTAGATACGTCGAAATGACTGGGCTCGTAATAAAAGTGCCTCCTATATAACAGTAAAGCTTAACCACAAACAGAGAAGCGTTCGCACATTTAGCCAAACAACTATTCGCACAATTAAAACAATACGTGCCCACGCATCAGGGTATTGTTAACTTACCAGGGCTTGTGTTTTCGCTTTCGCTGCTCGTCTCTTTGTCGTCGTTTACGGGTTCTGCCTCAACCTCTACAGGGGCGTCTTTTATATTCGACTCCTCTTTGTCTTCGCTTCCAGACGACGCGACCTGCTGTATGTCGTCCCCCACCGACAGCTCGACGACTTCAGGTGTCGCGTCACGCTCTGGGGTTTCCCCTGACGCGGGCTTCTCCTGTGTTTCGTCGTTCGGCAGTTGAACAACCTCGACTTCGGGCGTCGTTGTCGCACTGTCGCTGGTCACGTGATCCGAGCTGCTGACGTCGGCCGACGGTTTTCGCGCTCGCCGACGGCGTCTTCCGGTCAGTTTGGCGCTGTCGGCTGGGACCGCAGGGTCGTTTTTCACTTCAGCCTCGGCGGTTTCGGAAGTGGCCGATCTCTGTCGACGGCGGGTTCGGGTTCCCGAAGTTACTTTCTCCTCACCTTTGTGCGACACTGGAATGGAAAACGCAAATGATACAAAAATAGGCACAAAACAAATTGTTTGTGGCCACGACTCCTCGTGACGTGGTTGGACGTTGATTAGGGTGAATCCCGATTCCGTGGGAAGCTTGTTGCTATATAGTAGTGACTATATTTGGTCATTTAATCTCACGTGATTGTGGTTTTTAATCGCAATGACAATTATAACGATTCATGAGTCATTGTAACACCTGGAACTACACGTGAAATCAGAATCAACATGTTTTTAATCGCCATGCTCTATGTAGTTTAAAAATACCAACTAAAAAATCCTGTACCTTAGTTTGTACATTCCCGTAAAAGTGAAGATGTGATTAAAACGGTAAAAATAACTTTTGAAGTGGTCAAATAAACACCACTTTTTCCCAACGGCATTCTACAAACTACATTCAAACAACACAAAACAAACACACGACATTTTTGGGTTAACTTTCCAACATAGTTACAGTTTTTGCACAATTGCGCATTATTATATTAAACAGGCTAAAAAATGCCAGCTTGTCATCGCTTTTCCATGTAACATCCAAAAAACTGCAATAATTAAAGCGCAAATTCCTCTAATAAAGATTTATATGACAGCTATACACGCCCACATAAATACCAACACAGCAGTAAAAACTAATTGCTTCTTGCTGGAAAAAGCTTTACACACTTTCTGTACTCCAGAAATTCCTAAAAGTCCGTTACACGATTGCTACACAGTTTGCTGGCAAACAAACTTATCGTGTTACAAGATTACCCAGAACTGAACCAAAACGGTTCAACAGCTTTCAGATCGTTTACAAACCTATCGCACTGGTTAAAAGCGAAAATTCCTAGCGCTCCATTTGCCTTAATTGTGTGTTAACAATCAATTATGTTTACTACCAACAAGTGTGCGCTGCCCCGTTTCATTGATACGTCATAGTCGGCGATTGTTAATTGTCGAACAGTGTGATTGTTTACCAGTTGGAATGTAAGTGAAGAGCTGGACCTGTTTTCTTATTGTTCTTGTAAAATAGTACTTGCAAGATGACAAAGAATTTTTACAAACGATGTGCGGATTTACCAATGTGTCCAATTTACAAATGGACACCCAGCATTATAAAAGCATACATGCGAAATGCATCACAACATGAATATTCATGTTAATCTCTTGTAACTCCAAACCCACAGAGATTAGTCACAAACTTACATTCCATATCCCATTGAGCAAACGGGATAATTGCACCATTAGCCTTCTAAGTAAGCAACTGAAACTGCGGGATGCCAACGTGCATAAGCTTGTATGATATGTACAATGGCCTTAATAAACGGCATGGAATTTGAAGGCAGCCGTTATACGGCACAGTGCCGGCGAAAATCCAAAAATTAAGTTGTTTTTCAGCATGAAGTTTTTTAAAGAAGTACATAGTGGCCAGAAATGCTGTCGCTTTTGATACAGTTTATTAATCAACCCATTAAAATAAAAAAGAAACTTACAGTTTTCCGCGGGTGTTTGAACTTCAATGTTTGCCTCAGCAACCGGTTCTGGATCTTCCTGCAGCTGCATAATTACAAACAAAAACAACCTAAATCTCCGGAAAACATTTGTATTGCAGATTAACCCAAGGCAAATACAACTGTTACCAAACGCTACTTTTCAACAAGAACATAACGGTTAGAGCCTGGCAGCTTTGGACACATACATATAGGGCCAAAACGGTAATTTTAAATGCGAGTTACTCATGCGTGTAGCAAGGTGTGTGGCTACATTGACGTCATAATCTACAGAGAAACGTTGAAAGCTAATTTATCAAAAAATTGCAAACAAGGAGTGGCGAAGCAGAAACTATTTATCACCAATTACTACTTTAAGTGTAAGATTACAGAGGTTGGGGATACATTAGGTAACATAAAACTTGGCAAAGTTTGCAGATATTTGCATGTAGCGATTATGAGTTTAGCCATCGTAATTTAAAATCCAAAAGAACAGCCATCGCTTAGATTTGTGTTGCCTAAATATTTTACTTGATTCCTTTAAAAACCTCTTGTAAAGCAAGGCTTTGAAATCTGGCAAAACATGCCACTATAAGTTTAAAGGTATAAACAAAATTTCTATTGGTCTATCATTCATTCAAAAAAGATTACCTTAATCTCAGCTTTTGGCTCAGGAATAATTTTCTCCGCGTCTTCATTCTCTTTTTCTTCTTCTTTCTTTACAATTATTATTTCTTCCACAACATCTCCTGCAACGTCATCAAGGCTCGTCGAAGAACGCTGGCTTTGCGAAGAAGAAGCAGACTCAAAAGCGACCTCCAGCGGCGATTCACCTTTATGTTTTTCGTCCGCTGGGGAGAGCTCGGCAACAACTGTCTCCGACGTAATCTCCTTGGATTGAAAAGTGATCTCGAATTTCGTCTCGCCGTCATCTGCTTTCACGACTGTTGTGCTTTGAAGGGTGGTTACCGTTGTCTCATTGGATGCAAGCCGGCTACGGCGGCTCCTTCGCACAGGGGTTTCCCTACTTAGTGACTGCATGTCATCTATTATTGTAAGCGATGCGCATTCTAGCTTCTCCAAAGGTGATGAAGAGCGGTTGAGATCGTGGGATGCAGTAAACTTGGTGGATAAAGTCGGAGATTTTGTTACATCGTTGTTGTTTACCTCTGGCCGCTTGATACTCCCGTTGACCTGTGCAAGAGGTCGACTCTTCCCTGCCGAACCGTTCTGCGTTAGTCGGCTTCGGGTGCTTCCGTTTAATGTCAGGTTTTCATTCTTCGGAGAATCTGATGAAAACTTGTTAAGTCTGCTCCGGACTCCCTCGGATCCGCGAAGGGCCCTCGCGTCCGCAGTCTGCCTTGCTTTTCGAATTTTGGCAACATCCGGACTTGACGCGCCGCGGCTTTTATCCTCCGTGGCCATGATCCGGGACTTTACTGAGCCACCGGTGCCTCCAAGTCTTCTTGATGACAATCTTCCTTCCATTTCTTCCTCTGAGTCAGATTCCTGATCCGAGCTTGAAGTTAAAGAAGGTGAGGACTCTTCTGATGAGGAAGACTGATCTGGTGTGCAGGGCTTTTCTAATGAAAGACTAAGGTTTTCCTTTTTCGGAGGTTCCTCTTCAGTAATCAGCAAAATCTCATTCGCTTCTGATTCTTGCTTCTGGGCAGAAGAGTCTTCCCTTTTGTTTGATTCTTCGGAGTTTTCCTCCTCGTTTTCGCTTTTAACTTCTTCCTTTATCTCTTCAACGCTTTCAGTGGGTTGAGGTGCTATATCTTTCAACACTGTTTCTTTGCGTACAAGCTGAACTTCCACAGGTTCAGGTTCTTCCAAAGCTTCGACTTTTGACTCTTCAACGAGGACTTGTTTGAGGTCAACTTTAAACAACGAATCAGGTTCTTCTTTGACCTGAGAGGCCTCAACTATTTGATCAAGAATTTTGTCTAAAATATACTCGACTTCACCTTGAAGAAGATCAACAGAAGGTTTGGATTCTTTCGGTGCTGAGTCAACCTCAGTTAATCCTTCCACAACAGTTTCAGGTGTAACGAACGAACAGGTAACCTCAACTGAAGTCTTGGTATTGTCAGAAATATCTACCGGGACTACCTTTAATGGCTTAACCGGCGATTTCCCACCCAATATAATTGTCTTGGTCGTTGTTTGCGTAACAAGCTTTTCTGGTGGACTTTCTTCAGGTACGATCCAGAGGTCTTTCTGTGGCGGGTGTTCCTGTTCCTTTTCAGGGCTTTTGTCTTCTTGGGGAGGTTTTACTCGACGTGGGGCGCTTTGTGAGTCGATTTTAACTGACAGAACACGGCCTAGAATTCCTAAAGAACGGCGTTTGTTGCCTTGAACGACTGGGATCGCCGAAACTTTGGGAGGGGAATCGCTGACGTGGTTTTCCTTGCAACTCTCGGACCTCTTTAGAATCGGGCTGGCTGCCGATGCCTGTGCTGGTGACTCCTCGTTAGGGTGTGCACTTCCGACTTGAACGTTATCAGCCGAGGTCACCGACTCTAGAACGACTCGTTCTGGTGTAACTTTCTGCGCGTGAAGAACGGAATGGATCTCACCGGGTGCTTTTTGAGACTTTATGAAATCTTTAGGACGGGATAACTTCAGAGATCCCGAGCGGTCGAATGCTCGCTCTGGTGCCTTAAAGGTAGGACGGTGTACGCGCAGCGATGAGGAAAGTTCACCGCGTGTAAAACGTGAGATTGGGGTGTTTGAGTTGCTTCCGCGGTCTCTTGTGATGCGAGGCGGGGCGGATTTCGGCTCGAATTCCCGTGGTTTTGCAGTCGGGGTGAATTTGACCGAGGAGACGGTGCGGAAGCCGCCTTTTTTGGTCTCGGTCTCCCAAGGCTTACTGTTACTTGTATCTTGCTTCTTGCTGCCGAGTAGAACTGTAGAGCGGCTCACAACAGGAGAGCCGTTGCCTAGGTGAGACTTTGGCGAAGGAGCAACTGCAAGAAAATAGAGATTATAAATATCTTGTCATAAGAATGCAACGCCACATAAGATTAATGATCTACTGTAGTCAATGATATGCGTTTGGAACGGTGAGTCAAATTAACCCACTGACGTTACAACACACAGACAGTATTAGTTAACAGTCCACGCACAATTCAAAGTCACGCTTGTTTAAACACTGCCTTGCAACAGACCAAGCAAACATAGCGTGGGTGGCATAAAACTTCAGAAGGATATTCTGCTTGTTTTGATACAGTCTGCGCAATCTCAATGTACACAAACGCAGTGAGCACAAATAACCACAACCTGCCTTTAGCTTAACCTTACGAACTTTACAAACCACCGCTTTAAAGTGGTAACCAGACGTAGTTTAGGTCATCTAAACACAGACTGCTCAAGTTAAGATGGATTAAAATTGACAGCATAGAGTATTACAAGACAGTTTGCCTTCGCTTTAAAAAAATACTCATGCTTTGAAATAAAAAATGGGTATCTGTACATATTCAGTTATGGCGTAACGAAAAGTAAACTGCAACTACTCTCTTGTTGGTCATAACAAAAACCTAAGTTTGCTAAACGTGATGGTCCAGTTAACATGTTTCGTACAAACATAACGCATTTCACAGAAAAATGTTTTTCGCTCGAAAAGCACGGTGCAGTCAACCACGAGATCCGTACGGTTCACGGGACTAACTAGTACGTGTGGCATGACCAACAAAGTACTATAACTGGTATTTACTTTCTCGATGAGTGACGATGAATTTAACCCATCAATCAAGGATAGCTACGCAGCCCAGCTCACAATGACTTCTGGGCCCTGCCCCCAAAATAAGAGTTAGTTTTTTCTGCTTTGTCTTTATTTGTTTACAAACTGCTCACAAACAGGTACGGCATTTAATTACATGACAAGTCACGAAGTAGCTTTGAGTTCAACTCTGCATCCAATCTTGACACCGACAAATCCTAAAGATTG
>QXVZ01026290.1:4192-20583 GCA_008931825.1 Phallusia fumigata
TTGTGAAATGCATCGAAATACATCAGACTGAAAGGATATGTCTCAATCCATTGTGTCTAATTGTAATTTCTGTTTTAGACAATTACAACGGCTTTACAAGAAATCCAAAAAACCACACCCTGATAAATATTTCAAACTTGCAATCTGCAAGCAATCGGAGACAAATCTGCATCTGAAATTGCTGATTGTCACCCTAACTAAAACTGACAAATGAATAATGAAAAATCAAGTTTGAATCATCTGACTGATGACATCCATTGAAAATGGTGAAGATTTTTTTCCAAATCTGCTACCATTAACAGCAGGTTGTTACCAGAATTTGGTTCCAAGTTTTTGCAGCTAGCTTGCAAAAAAATGTACCATTGTGAGTATAACAGGATTATCTATAGCATTTTGTTATACAGGTACATATGTCATCTTTACCCAATAACTGAATCGTGTCTTTAAACTGAAATCAACAGCCAACCATGTTTTACTCGAAAAAAATCTGATTTTGTACGTATCCACTGCAGAACTGAAAACATGCAAGCTGTCTTGAATGGATATTGCCTCCCTGTTGTTTCAAGGGTTGGCAAACAGCAAGACAAGGCAGAGAAAAATAGATTTTGCAATTTCCATGTAAGCTTTCGGAATCTGATGAAGACATTGCAGTCTTCTCAGTATGAAACGCTTCTTTACGCTGATAAAACCATTCATGCCAGCTTGAAGACCATGCATTTACATAGCAGAGATGTATTTGTAGTTGGAGCCCCGGTTAATCCTCCAAACACACTGGAAACTTGAACTTGATATTCTGTTCCTTTTATCAAAGTGGTTGTTGTGTATGTAGTTTTGTTCACTGTTTCATTTTGAGCAGAATTATTCTTGGTGTTTTGAATAGTGATAGTGTAGTTTTCCGCAGAACCAGCTGTTGGTGGAGACCAGCTCACATCAAATGTAACAGCATTTACTTCAGCAGGAACCACCAAATTGGAAACAACTTCTGGATCTAAACAAAAAAAAACATAAAATTATTGACACAATATGATGGGTTTATAATCAACCTGAAAACCATATTCCTGTTTTCAAAGTACATTTTACAGAAAACCACCCTTGTTCCAGTGGCAAATTAGGGAATTTACAGTCATTGGCTGCTTTAGAAGTATTAACCCTAAGTTTTATTGAGGCCACAACCAATAAAAAATTTAACAAAAACGTTCCAAAGTATAATGCAGTTGGTGATTGTATAAAATGGGCAATTTAGACTTGTGTGGCCCAGTAATAATTGCCAAATAACTTACATTTTGCAATTGGTTGTGTATAGCTTTTACCAGAAGATAAATAACAGTATCAAAATTTAAAATTTTTGTGTATCAGAACTATTATAGAGATCAGAAAAAAATACAAATGCTCGTTTTTAAAGAGAGTGTTATCAAATATTTTGACAAAGTTGACTATATACATCTGATAAGAAAAACTAATATGAAGGGTGGTGGTGTGTGGGATTAACAGGAAAGAATCAAATTCACTTACATGTTGGAACTTGGCTTCTGGTCGCAACCTCACTTTCAACTTGATAAAACTCAGACACAATCTGAATGTTGTAGTACGTGCCAGCAGTAAGATTTGCAAGATTTGTGGAAAATGTTTGATTATCCACAGTGACATTTTGTTCGAATGTTCCATTAGCAAAGTTGTTTACACGGATGATAAAACTGGTAAAGTTTCCACTTATAGGAGGGTTCCATGAAGCACTGATAGATTTGGTGTCTACAGCCTGAACAGCTGATATGTTGACTGGGAGAGGAGCTGGAAAGGATATTTTGTTACAGTTTATTTGTCTTAAACAGAAATTTTGAAGATGATCTGTGCATGATTGTGATGTTTCCTTCCAATGCTGTTATGAGAAGTTCATGTGAAAAGTGCCAGCAAAAACACAAGCACCTGCATTTAATATTCACACNGGCGATTTTCAATGCCTTCAAAAGCCAATTTCTAGACAAACACTATCAAACATGATCAGACAGATTCATCAGCAATTACATGACATTCAAAATAAAAAACATTTGGGACAACTTTAAAGAAGAAACACTCACTTGATTGGTATGAAACATTGAGATACGGACTCCAAACATCATCCAGTCCAGTTGCTACAGCAATCTTGTAAGTAGCACCAGGATGACTGATGTGAACCAATAGCTTGCTTGTGTTCGTAAAAAATATTTTGCTGTATATTTTACTGGTTACCAGCACTTTAAACTGTGACCACATGCCAGCTTTCGGAATGTTCCACTTAATTTGAAAAAATGAACTGTTCAAAAATCTTGTTGTAACGTTTGAAGGTAGATTTGGTGCTGCAAGAAAAAAGAGAACAATTAAAATTTATAATTGTGTATTGTCTTTTGTTACAAAACAAGAAAACTTGTACTATAAATGGAACTTCATTTTTATGTGGGTTTAAAAAATGTCACCCGCTTTCTTTTGTTATATTGCATGACAACGGCAAAAGACATGTGCAGAATCTTTTTGTAAAAAATGCAGGTAATTTAGTACAATATGGGTCAACCTGATTATAACAAAGTTTTTAATTTGAGCTGTTTCAAAACAAAATATAAAGTTGTTTGGAGGTGGTGATTCTTAGTTTGCATTGTAATTACAACAAAAGTGTCCAAAAGATTCATACTTTATTTTAGCAAGTTTAATACAGGAAAATTTAAAAGAATTGCAGGAAACAAAGATTAAAAGAAAACTTAGGGGTTAAAATACTTATCCAGCAATGTTTTTTATGTAAACAGTAAAAACATCCAAAAATGTTTTTTTTTATTCAGAACAAGAGTCATGGACTTACAAGTTGATGTAGTGATCCATGTTTCATCGTCAGAACAAACACCTTTCAGGCATGTAACAAACTGATAACTGTGCTTTGTTCCTGCACTCAAGTTTCCAATGTGAATCGACATATTTCCTGGCAGATCCACAGTGTAGTTTTTCCAGTTCACAAGAACTGAGTCAAACCAGCCCAGTGGGGGTGGACTGATACAGAATTCCAACCATGTGTTGCCACGGGCAACCACAGAAATTGTGGAATTCAGTGGTTCTGCAAAGGCCTTCGTGGTGGAAGAAGAACACAACACACACTGATTCAGGCCACACCCAGACACACATACACTCACACTGCTATTTGATAATAAACCATCATCACTGAAAATCAACAAGTTTTACATGACACCATTACCTGCCTACTGCCACAGACCGTTCAAGATCTATTTCTGTAAACACTCTGTTGCAGTTTTGGTACAACGCACCTTGCTTAAGATGACAAAACTAACATATTTTTTTCTTTAAGCAACAAAATAGCGGTAATTCCTACTTGTTGGAAAACTGCCGGTTGTTGGATTGCTGAAGACACCACCAGCGGATTCTGTTTCCACAGAAACGAAGTATAGAAATCCTGGTGTTAAACCAGTAATATTGAAGCTAGTGGTGGAATTTTGAACCACACTGCAAACACAATTTACATGTAATATGTCAAATACTCTTGACATGTGTTGTAAAAAAGCAAAACATTTTTGCAAACCTGCTATCAACAAAAGTTGGAAGCATGAAAATATCAACAGTAGACCAGTTCACTCTGAAATTAATAAACACTGAGTCCATTGGTGGAATCCAAGTGACATTGATGGAATTTGTAGTTTGACTTTCCGCATTTAGGCCCGTTACAGTCGCAGCCCCTAAAAAGAATAAAAAGGCAATTGTCTCAAAACCATCAGCACAAAAGGCTAATTTATCCCAAATAAAGATGATTGCTCTTATGTTAAGGGAACCTGAGTACTTTTGTCTCTAAAACTTCTAATATGTCATGCAAATTTTTTTACAAAATTGTGTCATTTTACAGACCCCTTGAGGTCAGTTTGCACTGTTTCCTTATCAAGTCTATATAGGTTGTAGAAAAGTTCAGTTAAACCTTTTTTACAGGAGGGCCAACTACAATCAGCCACATAATACTGCCGGCTGCATCTTACTGATTAACACAGGTTGAATTTATCTTATTGCATATCAATTCGTTTGCAATGGAATTCCGTTTACGTTGTTCACTTTACTTTCCTAGCAGCATCACGTCACGGATAATAAATTGATTCCGGTCGGTTGTATGATGCACAAACAGTAATGACTTGTTTTATGGGCCGCACTCTATTTAAAATCCACACCTCTTCACGGGTCACGTGATTTCTATTGGCAGGCCACATTTGGCCCGCAGGCCACATTTGGCCCGCAGGCCGCAGGTTGCATACCCCTAGTCTACAGCAATATCTTATGCTGCTTTTGTATCAAAACTAAAACAAACAGACAACAATAACATAATCCAAACCTGTGGAAGGCTTTATTTGGTTTGGTTCACTTTCAATTCCATTACTTGAAGTTGTAACTGTGATTGTATATTGTTTACCAGGCACAAGACCAGTAATATTATAATTTTCAGTTGTATTAGAAAGTGTTGCACGTGAGTTTGTTGATCCATCAGATCTGTGATCTACCGTCTGCAAACACAACTTACAACTCAATAAAAAATTAGGGTTGTTCCTATTTGCAGTGCATCAAATACCCAGAATGGAAATATTGTGTGCAAACAAAGATAGCTATGCCTAGCAATAGGAAAAATAAAATACAAACTAGAGAGGTGGCGTTCACCATATTTTCATTCCACAAACCCTACCACTCAAAATGATGTTTTCCACATACACCATTTCCTTTATTACCTTGGATATATATTCAATACCAACATTATATTGGGTCCCTCATTCCCACGGCATTTTATAACATGATTGTTTCTGCTACCCCCCCCCCCCGGGTCCCCACACACATGCAATTTCTGAATGAAAGTGATGTTTTTAGGACGTGATCGGTTTAACAATCAGTTTTTACAAATTCAAACAAAAAGTAAAGATTTCACTTTATAATCTAACTAAATCATTTCTTACATCATGTCAATTTCAATTTTAATGTCAAAAGCGTGAATAAAACCCCACAGTACCATTCACCAATAGTTTGACTTGCAGTGACCTTTGGCCAAGCCGCAGCAAACCGCACAAACGACCCTTTCCAATGCAGTTTCAGCAATGTGCTATAAATCTAACAACAACATTGCGCTTTTGACCCACCAAATACAGGCTTACATGCTACTGTACAAAGAGAGTGCAACTGCAAATGAGAGCAAAGTTATTGTAATATATTATCTTTTGCAGCGTTATTTCGGAATTTTGGTTAACCTTACGAAATCACGTAAAGCAGTTGTGTAGTATTAACAGCTTGGATTCGTCTGTCATAAAAAATGATAATCTCTTTATATAATGTTGGGAGGTGTTGCATAGGGATGGGCATTTTAGAATACCGAATCCAGAGGACTCGAATCCTAAACTATCCGAATCCAAAATAGGATTCAAACTTTTTTTACTCAATCCCGCATTTTCATTTTGTAAAAATGTTCGTTTTTCGCACGCAACGGTGGTGTAGTTTCACAGTTGCTCAGACAACTTTTCGATCAATGGAATGGATTTTCGCATAATGCACACACTCGCAGATATTCTTTTTATTCCATTGTTAAGTTAAGAATGATTCACAGTTGGTTCAGTAACGTGTTTGGTAAATTTTTAACCAGTCTGACACGTGATCAAATTACACAACGTATGTCTGAATGTATTGCACTCCAAAAAACTCGTTTTGTTGTAAACTTACAAGTAATAAATTTGTAGATGTTGATTGTTTCACATTGCATGAAATAAAATAAAACAGAATATGATTCGGTACTCCGGATTCGATTTAACGATTCTAGAATAGTATACTATTCTAAATTGCCCATCCCTAGTGTTGTGTGTTCGATACATACAACTACATAGTAATGATCAATACTGACCATACGGCAGAGAAAAAGCAGGACTAAAAACAATTAATGAATAAATTGCTGTGCTGCACGTCTTTTACATCGAAAAATAGCAAACGTACTGAGGTCATCACCGCTTAGTTTTATTCAACAAAACGGCTGCCTCGCCACACTGAATAAACGCCCATGTGTAAAGTAGCAGCCTGTTACCAACCGCTGAGCGTTGTGCCACTTGTGCCATAAACATGTCCATAACTCCCTTGCGTCTGGTCGTTTAGCATTTGGGGCAAAACAGTCAGCACTTAAACATGTATTTGCAGCTGTAAGGGCAAATACTTAATGATCATGCTAACATTTTAAACAACCAATGAGAAGCACCCTACATATGTACAATTTCAATATATTTGGATTAGTATGTCTGATTTAAACCGCATGTAAACAAAATTGAACGCACAACTAAACACTACTTTAAAATACTTTGCATTGCATCAACCATCAAAATAGGAAACTTCTAGGTAACTTACTTTGTTAAATATTGCTGTTTTAAAAGTTTCAAGTTTTGGGAGCCTGTGGGTAAACCGATGGGTAAACTGGGATAAAAAGTTGTCAATGCACAACTTTAGATATGCATCTATCATATGTGAAAATTTCAAAAAATTTGAACAACTCGTTGTTGACCAAAACATGGGAACAAACTCAGGTAAAAAAAAAACTGAATAATTGAGGTTAAAAAGGTAAAAAATGGGTTAATCCAAACTGAAGCCTAAAAATCATTTAACATACTTTGTATTTTATCATCTATTAAAATAGGAAACTTCTAGGTGACCCACTTTGTTAAATATTGATTTTAAATTTTCCTGTTTTGGGGGCCTGTGGGTGAACCGATGGGTAAATTGGGATGAAAAGTTGTCAGTGCACAACTTCAGATATGCATCTATCATGTGTAAAAATTTGAAGAAATTTGAACTCCTTCTTGGAAAAAACGTGGGAACAAACTCGCATTACACAGAAAAAAGAAATATAGAAAAACAGAGTAAAAACCATATGTGTCTCCTTCGTAAAAGGGGACCCATAATAATTAAAGAAAGTTTGTTAAAAAGGGTTACCTACCACATTGTCAAACATTCCTCCAGTTGGCAATGTCCATCCAACAACTATGTACCTGTTGCCACTACTTTGTACACTTAGCCCAGTGACAGGGAAAGGTGCTGTAACACAGAAAAGTTACACATGGCAGAAAGCAGTTGTTTGAATAAATAAGTACTAAAAAAGTTCATACAAAATAATACAAAATCTGCTACATAAATAAAATCCTGGCACCTAGAAGTCAAATTATCGACATAAACAAGCAAGTTCCAACCTGCATTACCATCGGTTCCTTTCTTTCCCCCACAGACGCAATTGTTTTAAATGGGAGAAAAGGTAAAATTTTGTTTTCACCTTTAATAATGTTTAATTTACCCTAATGCACTTGTTTGCTGCAAAACCAACCAAGTGTAAGGTGGACAAGCATGACACTCCATACCTCTAGCCCGGTCCATACCTCTACTAAAACTTGTCATTTAAGGTATTGTCAACAAGACTTACTCAGGTGATGATATTTCTCAACATTATCACACAATAACTGTATTACCAACACACCTTCATCAGACTTCTTATTTCTATTACGATGAGAATTGCACATTATACAAAGAGGTTTCAAACAACGATCTTGATTTTTTTGAGAGAACAACACAATAACTTTTAGACTGTTTACACCATTTCTAGCATCAATTCTCATCATAATACCAAAAATAATTTCTAACCTGTGGTTATGGGGTTTGTTCCTGCTGCCACCTTGCCATTGCCACCATCACCTGTAGCAAACACTTCATATGTGTATGTCCAGCCAGCCATCAAACCCGAAACTGTTATGAATGATGATGTGCCAGTGTTGGAATTGTTGCCTGGTATCATCGTGGCTGTGTAACTGTTTGCACCATTGTTGGGAGGTGTAAACGACACATTAACCTATAGATCAATTCACATTCAGAATTAAAATGTTTGGGTCAAGTCTAATTCAACAGCTTTATGTCAAACTCATTCCAAGGTGTAAAAGTCTGAATTGGCTCATTTCGTCTGGTTAAAAATATAAAGTTGTTACATTTCAAGTCCGTTGAAAATTTTTTAAATATGGCGAAGGTAGATTTAAAACAGCATAAAAATGTCAGTGTGGTAAAAAATTACCACAAAATTTATCAAAGTATTTTACACACACCTCTGTTGTGTTTACTGTTCCTAATGTGGCTGCAAGATTGGTTGGTACTCCAGGCCCTAAACAAATTAAAAGTGCAGCATTTAGCTTTCATATTTACTTTCATTACTGAGTCGAAATGAATTATTTTACATACTTGTGAAAGCATAAGCTAAATTGGAATCCAGTGATTCCTGGTTTCCAGCCATAGATCGTAACGTAAAAGTGTGGTTGGTGTTTTCACTAAGCCCTGTAGCTGTACCAGTTAACAGATCACTAGAAAAGTTCTGGGTGTTCATATTATTGGTGTACAGACTGTAGCCATCCCAGTTTCCAGACGGTTTTGTCCAAGTTAAATTAGCTGTTGTGCTTGTTGTTACACCAGTTTGCAGGTTAGTTGGTGGATTGGGATCTGAAAAAAATTTAAAAATTTGTTTACAAAGCAAAAAGGCCAGAATGCAAAACAGTTCTAGGCATGCCAACACCAACTACTACATAATTCACATCATATAAGGTGTAGAATGCAATTACCATCTTAATGTAGCTTATATTATGTGTTAACAATCTCATGTTTGTCATGTTATATTTTTTAGAAAAAAGCTGCATTTTAAGCTTGTTTCTTTCACTATCTGTTTGCAATGCAATAAGGGGTTTATTTTGCAATAAATAATAGTCCTGTGGGTAAGCGACATCAAGAAATGAATTGAAGAATTTGAAAAGTAAAGTCTTCCAAACTGGATGCTATGCAAATACTCAAACTACCGCAATACTTTAGAATCACATAGACACCAATGGTAATATGTTTCAGGTTTAGTTCGCGTTTTCCACAGAACACAATCCCTCTGACAAACCACCTGCCTGCTTTGCTGTACAAAAGTTGAGCAAATTTTAATGTGGACATGTTTCAGTCCTAAAAGCAAACTTCAGTAAGTGCAGATCAGTAGGACATTTTGCAGTCCGCTTTTTGCACTGGACCATGCCACTGTGAAAAATACCTGTAGTCTCGATCGCTGTCGAAGATGCAATCCCCCCTCCCACACCAGAGCTCCATGCTTGGACGGTAGCAGAGTAACTTTCTCCAGGTATTAAACCACTAACTTCATGAGATAACGTGTTAAGTGAGGTGGTCTTATTGACTTCTGTACGACCATCCGCAGAATCAGTTACAGTAATCAAGTAGCGACTAATGACATTTGGTGTAGATATTTTCCAACTGACAGTCAATGATGAATTAGAGTTTGTATTTTTTAGAGCCACTTCAGTTGGAGTTGGTGGATCTATACAAACATTAAGTAGTTTTAGGACTTCGAATATTCTGTGTTTCAAAACTTTGGTTTAAAAAACACTAAAAACATGCTCATCAATGTTTAGAAGAACAGCTTTGAGATTTAAATCCAACACCATATGTGAATTCGAAATGTAAACAGTTTTTGTGTGTGGCTGGGCAAAAACGACAATTTACTCACAACTTTTTGTACCAGTTAGTGTTTGTTGTAAGTAACCACTTATCATTTGATTACCACTTATCTGTTTAACATTTCCACATATTTCCATTTAATATATTATTTATTTACCTATTTTTCACCTGCACCAAAAAGGGTAAAACAAATCAACAGAAGTGTTGGTGACAACATATGAGCTATTTTGGTTGTATTTTTGAACTGAAAACTTTAAACATTTAAACATGTGCATTTTTTAAACAGAATTAGCCACACATTGGCCAGAGTTTTGGAATTAGTATACAAAGGACCAGTACATTCTGTGACATGTACCATCGCATTTAACAGAAAGTTGCAAAAAAATATTATTGGGCAAAATATAAAGAAAACAAAAACCATGACATGACATATGAAATGAAAATTTAATCCTCATTTAAACATTTTTCTGTGAAGAAAAAGTTATTTTTAGTTTCATGGGGTGAACATTTGTCAGTGCACAGAATTCAAGACCAACCACACCAAAAAGCAAATTTCGTCACTAAACAAATCTTCAAATACCAGTAACTAACTTCAGGTGCAAATTAAAGACTTGATAAAAGGCAGAAACAAAACAAATACAACTGCTCAGTGCATCAAATGTGTTGTACTGTTATTGAAAGAAGATGTTTCTTCAGCACAGTAGCTACATATGTCAGTGAACATGTTTCAGCTCATAGAATCTTGAACACTAAATACTGACCTCAAAAGAATTTACAAAAAATTAAAAGATTGTCAAGGGAAAAAAACGGTTGCTTTGTTAAACTAGAGAGGTGGTGTTATCCATATTTTCATTCCACATACACTACCACCTCAAAATGATGTACTCCACATATATTATTTCTTTTATTACATTGGATATATACTCAATACCTGCACTAAATTGAGTCCCTTATTCCCTTGGCATTTTATAACATGATTGTTTCAGCTAGCATAAACATATGGGTCCCCACATGAGTGAAAACAATATGTGTCCCCTTCCATGATAATGATGAATGTGCTTTTTTAAACTGAATTAGCCACACATTGGACAGAGTGCACTTAAATTGACAGAAGGAACTTGTTTCAGTTCCAAGTGCAGCAAGCATTTTTAAAAGTGCGGCAAGTTTTACCTGTCCGTTGTTCGTTGGATTGAGATGAAGCTGGACTGCTTTCTTTTCCACTAACAGAGGTGACTGTAATGCTATAAACTTCACCAGGAATTAAATTTATTATTTCTTTTGAATAAGAACTCATGCTGCTTGATGTTGCGTAATTGATATTTTTCACAAAGCCAGTCGAGTTGGATAAAGCAATTTGAAATTCGCTGACAACAAAGTTGACTGATCCCATTTCCCAAGATGCATTCAGCTGTGTGTTTTTATTTGTAGATAACTGAGATAAAGCAGCATTCATTGGAGTGGGGGGAACTGCCAAAAAATAATTTTTTTTTAATAAAAACAGTACGACATTGGTCCAAAAGATTAGGTGGAAGTACAGTGAAGTTTTATACGTCCACCAAATCTCTATGTGCCCATGTTAATTCATGTAACCTAGAGATTTTGGGTGTTGGAGGTACTGTCAAAAACTCAAGATTAGTTTAAAAATTATTAATGCTTCAAATTCATATTAAGGCTCCACAACCATTAACCACATCACAGGGTTATAACCTGAAATAAGTGCTCAAATTAAATAACATAGAAGTAGTATACAAATCCATGCAACATTTTGTGACATCTGTCATCACATTTGGTAACAGAAAATAGTAAAACATTCGTCCTTATTACATGCATATTTTACATGTATCACTGGTTAAACTGCAAAGCAAAGAAAAAACATGATATATGATATGAAACTTAATCCTTATTTCAACACTTTTTTTGTGAAAAAAACAACGTAGTTTCACTTTCATGGGGTGAACATTTTTCAGCCCAAAGAATCCAAAACCGACCATTCTTAAAAGCAAATATCTTCCAGTAACTAACTTCAGGTGCTAATAAAAAAACTTGAAACAACAAAACAACTATAACTGCTCAGTGCATCAAAAGTACTGTTTTTGAAAGAAGATGTTTCTTTAGCACAGCAGCTACATATGTCAGTGAACATGTTTCAGCTCATAAAATCCAGAACACTAAATACTGACCTCAAATAAATTTACAAAAAATTAGAACAATGTCAGTTTGGAAAAAAACCTTCAACGGTAAGCAGTGTTTTCCAGAAGTTTTTTGATTTCAAAAACTATTTTTAGGTAAAATGCTGCATTTGTGTGTAAAAATGTGTTAGTCACAACATATGTGCTATGATGGTTGCATTGTTAAATAATGATGAACGTGTTTTTTTAACAAATTAGCCACACATTGGACAGAGTGCATTTTAATGGACAGAAAGAACTTGTTTCAGTTCCAAGTGCAGCAAGCATTTTTAAAAGTGCGGCAAGTTTTACCTGTCCTTTGTTCATTGGATGGAGATGAAGCTGGACTGCTTTCTGTTTCACTAACACAGGCGACTGTAATGCTATAAACTTCACCAGGAATTAAGTTCATTATTTCTTTTGAATAAGAACTCATGTTGCTTGATGTTGTGTAATTGATATTTTTCACAAAGCCAGTCGAGCTGGTTAAAGCAATTTGAAATTCGCTGACAACAAAGTTGACTGTTCCCATTTCCCAAGATGCATTCAGATGTGTGTTATTATTTGAAGATGACTGAGATAAAGCAGCATTCATTGGAGTCGGGGGAACTGCCAAAAAAGTTTTTTTTTTCAAATACAAACTGTAGTACATTAGTCCATAAGATTTGGTAAAAGTACAGTGAAGTTTTGTACTTCCACCAAACCCCCCATATGCCCATGTTCATTAAGATAACCTAGCAAGGAATAAAAGGTTCTAAAATAAGCAAAAGGGGAATGCATCAAAAAAGTTCGGGAACCACTGTCATAGGGTAATCAACCTTAATAAGTGCTTGAAATTAAATCAGATAGAAGTGGTATACAAATGCATAGCACATTCTGTGACATGTACCACAGCATTTATCAGAAAATTGCAAAACAATTTTCCCTATTAAATGTATTTGTTTACATGTATTACTGGTTAAGCTGTAACACAAACAAACAAACAAAAACCATGACATATGATATGAAACTTAACCTTATTTCAACACCTTTCTTCAAAGAAAACAACTTATTTTTATTTTCATAGGGTGAACATTTTTCAGCCCACACAATTTAAGACCAACCATTCTTAAAAGCGAATTTCTCCTAGTAACTAACTTCCGATGCTAATTAAAGAGTTGAAGAAACAACACAAATTTAACTGCTCAGTGCAACAAATGTGCTGTACTGTTATTGAATCAAGATGTTTCTTTAGCACAGCAGCTACATCTGTCAGTGAACATATTTCAGCTCATAAAATCTTGAACACCAAATAATGACCTCAAAAGCATTTACAACAAATTAGAACAATGTCAGCTTGGGAAGTCTTCAACAGTAAGCAGTATTTCCAGAAGCTTTTTTTTTCAAACTATTTTAGGTAAAATGCTGCATTTGTGTGTAAAAATGTGTTAGTCACAACATATATCCTATGTTGATTGTATTGTGTAGTAATGATGAATGTGATTTTTTTTAAACTGATTTAGCCACATAGTGCCTAGAGTGCACTTAAATGGACAGAAAGAACTTGTTTCAGTTCCAAGTGCAGCAAGCAAGTTTAAAAGGTCGGCAAGTTTTACCTGTCCTTTGTTCGTTGGATTGAGATGAAGCTGGACTGCTTTCTTTTCCACTAACAGAGGTGACTGTAATGCTATAAACTTCACCAGGAATTAAATTTATTATCTCTTTTGAATAAGAACTCATGCTGCTTGATGTTGTGTAATTGATAATTTTCACAAAGCCAGTCGAGCTGGTTAAAGCAATTTGAAATTTGCTGACAACAAAGTTGACTGTTCCCATTTCCCAAGATGCTGTCAGCTGTGTGTTATTATTTGTAGATGACTGAGATAAAGTAGCATTCGTTGGAGTGGGAGGTACTGCCAAAAAAGTTTTTTTCTTAAATAAAAAGTGCAGTAGATTGGTTGATAAGATTTGGTGGAAGTACAGCTGAGTTTTATACTCGCACCAAATATCTATATCCCCATGTTAATTCATGTAACCTAGAGATTTTAGGTGTTGGAGTTACTGTTAAAAACTCAACCAAGTAAAAACAATATATGTCCCCATCATGGGAGGGGACCCACAAAAATACGTAGCACATTCTGTGACACAAACCACAGCATTTAACAGAAATTGGTAAAACAATTGTTCTTATTAAATGTGTTTTTCTGTGAAGCAAACAAAAAACAAACAACATGACATATGATATGAAACTAAATCCTCATTATAACACTTTTTTTGTGAAGAAAACAAATTAGTTTCAGTTTAGTGGGGTAAACATTTTTCAGCCCACAAAATTCAAGACAAAGCAAATTTCTTCCATTAATTAACATCAGGTGCTAATCAAAGAGTTGAAGAAACAACACAAATTTAACTGCTCAGTACAGCAAATGTGTTGTACTGGTATTGGCAGAATATGTATCTTTAGCACAGCAGCTACATCTGTCAGTGAACATATTTCAGCTCAAAAAATCTTGAACACCAAATAATGACCTCAAAAGCAAACAGTAAGCAGTGTTTTCAGAAGTTTTTTGATTCCAAAAACTACTTTTAGGAAAAATGCTGCATTTGCGTGTAAAAATGTGTTAGTCACAACATATATCCTACGATGGTTGCATTGTTAAATAATGATGAACGTGTTTTTTTAAACTGAATTAGCCACACATTGGACAGAGTGCACTTAAATGGACAGAAAGAACTTGTTTCAGTTCCAAGTGCAGCAAGCAAGTTTAAAAGTGCAGCAAGTTTTACCTGTCCTTTGTTCATTGGATGGAGATGAAGCTGGACTGTTTTCTTTTCCACTAACACAGGTGACTGTAATGCTATAAACTTCACCAGGAATTAAGTTCATTATTTCTTTTGAATAAGAACTCATGTTGCTTGATGTTGTGTAACTGATATTTTTCACAAAGCCAGTCGAGTTGGATAAAGCAATTTGAAATTTGCTGACAACAAAGTTGACTGTTCCCATTTTCCAAGATGCATTCAGCTGTGTGTTATTACTTGTAGATGACTGAGATAAAGCAACATTCATTGGAGTCGGAGGTACTGCCAAAAATGTTGAATATTAATGAAAAAATAGTACTGAAATGATTAAAAATGAAAAAAGACTTGGTAAAAGTACAATAAAGTTTGGCACTTCCAAATCTTTGCAACCGTGTGTCACAAGATGCATTTAGCTGCATGTTATTATTACTTGTAGATTATGACAAAACAGAGCCTGAAAGTGTGTGCAAAACTGTTAAAAATTTAAGATGGGTTTGACAAATATAATAAGACATGCAATAAGACATGGTAAAAGTTGGTCAGGAATTTCTAACTCAATTACATGGATTTGCCATATTCACAGTTTTTTAACATCTTTAGAGTTCTGGAGTATCTTGAGCTGTTTGTCGTATGCTGGAATACCATTAGTTTTATGGTGGATAGCTGAATTTAAACTTACAGTCAGCATGGTAAACATACGAGTCACACATTTGGCATTGCATTACTAAATTTAATGTTCTATTTTTCTTTAACACATAAATCCTTTAGCAAACCAGACAGAAGTGAATTCACTGTCACAAATTGTAATTTACAGAAAGGAAAATGTTTTTAGCTTATAGAAAAAAGTACTTTCTCCTGCATTGGGAACTAAGTTGGATACAACCAAACATTGAATATTAAAGGTAACTGATTTTTTTCGGGCATCACTGAAAGTGAAGCCAGCAGTTTTAAAGTGTAACACCTTTCGCAAACAAAAATGCTGCCACAGTTGCTGCTGACCAACATTCATTACACATCTTTACCTGTTCTTTGCCTATTTGAGCCAGTGGGTGTGGATTTGGCATCTCCACTTACTGCTGTTACCGACACAGAATATATTTCACCAGGAATGAGCCCAGTTACTTCAAAGTTGTACAGAGAACTTGTAGTGGAATTAGCATAATGTATGAGAGCTGAGGAGCCATTTACTGTCACATTAAAACCAGAAATGACAAAGTTTGTCGATCGTGGCATATTGACAGTAAGGGCCAGGTTATCAGTTGAATTTGTGGTCGATTTTCCCAAAGTTACTGCAGTTGGAGCAGGTGGATCTGTTGGGATATGAAAGATCAGAAATAAAGGTGAAATTGAAAATTTGGGAAGTTATAATTGCATGTGTAATATGCAACTTGTAGTCTATATATGTTTTATAGCAGAAGAAATTTCTTTTAACACTGAAAAATTTAGGACTTTTAGCCAACTAAAACAGTGAAAATGGTCTGTATACTAAAGAAATTTAAAGTGCACCCACAAACTTGATTACAAAAGAGACTTTGTTACACATGTAACAAAACCAAAAAGAAAAAAGAAAAGAGGAAAAATGAGATAGCTGTGTTAAAAAACAATTTTTACGGAAATTAGTCAGCCAAAGGACTGACTTGTTATGTACAAACATACAAAGCTGCTCCTGGCGAAAATTAACTGACAATGTTTAAAGTAGAAAACATTTTCAGTTTCCATGTTGACAGCACTCATTTAAGCTCCAAAGGCCTTAATGTTAGTAAAGTCACCCAGAAAAAAAGACAACACAAATGCATTTAACCAACCATCAATGAATATTTTGATGTGATGTGTAGAAACATGGAAAGTCTGGCAAAAATGTCTAACTCTCTGAAGAACTTATTACAGTTCATTAGAAAAAATACATTTTCCCTATGGAAGTTACATGAATAAAAG
>QXVZ01026292.1:0-11983 GCA_008931825.1 Phallusia fumigata
TAAAATATTGAATTATTTTAACTACCAACATGGTTTTAAGACAGCAATACTTGATAAACTTATTAAGATACAAACCTGTACTTGTGTGTAAAACATTTATGTCTTGACAAACACTGTTGTCATCATCAAGAATGATTCGAAAAAGTTGTGCAAGCTACTTGTCGTGGTAAAAGATTAAGATCACAACAACTGTTAAAACAGTGGTTGGTTTATTCCCATGTGTAACACTATCGAGTGGCTTTGCGGTCTGATCTAAAAGTAACACACAGCAAAAAAAGCTGCGGTCTGAATTTTGGCTCAACCTTAGGTATATCAGATCTATTTATGTTGAGTAACCTTGCTGTTTCTCCTATGGGGTGTGATGTTCTTGAAAGGTTGTTGATTGTCTCAAGGGGTGATAGGTAACAAACAACATACCTCACGAAGTGTTTGATGAATGCCCAAGGATAATATTGATTTTAACAAGATAAAAAGAGGAAAAACCAGTTATTTTAATACATTTGAAGGTAAAGTTTGGTAACATCCAATTTTATCTCCCAAATCCACATAAAATGAAGAAAATACTGTTTGTTTCCTATTTAAAAGTGATTGGGGCCATTTACATCACACTAAATCATTTTTTCTCTCCTGTCTTTTTATTTGCCACATTTATTTTTCCCAATGTTTGCTATAGGTGGGCTAGACAAAAAATTCCAATGCTGATTTTGCAGTAAAAGATCAGCTATTTTATGTAAACTTTTTTCTCTGTAGGAGGTTGATCAGTTTAAAATTCCGAAGATTACAATCGGTTCAGATGAGGAAGAGGAACTGGGAGGGGCGGACAAGAGTGAAATGCAAAGTAAACTTTTGTTTGTTTATTAATAAACATTTTATTCTATTGTATTTGTAGTTTTTTGTCCCTGAAACATGCATTAACTTTTGTTGTTTTTGTAGGTCACAGATTTGAGGACAGAACAGGCATTCGCAAGCACTTGCTTCATCGACCTGTAAAACGTCGTAAAATACGAACCGAAATGAAAATGACGCATGATAGAAAGCCCCACGAGGTTTGTTTTTAATCACGCAAAACTGTTGTTTTCAAAAATTTAAAAATAAGCAAAAATGTTATTTCTGACCTCTTCACAAATCTGAAAGCTAAAACTGGGCTTAGCTGCTTCAAATTGCAATTTAACTGTGTTTAACTTAAAAACAGTAAAGTGGTAGTGGTCTTGTGGTTATTCCCACCTACCAAAATGCCTCAAGACATTCAAATTGCTGACATTTATAGCAAATCATTTTCTTAGGTGTTTGTTGAACTTGACGAGCTAGTGAGCGGCGAATGGAAAGAGACAGCTCGGTGGATCAAGTTTGAAGAGGATGTAGAGGAGTCCCAGATGTGGGGAAAACCCAGGGTGGCTTCCCTCTCTTTCCACAGTTTGCTGGAACTTAGGAAGATGATCGAAAAAGGTTCGATTCTGGCTCAAAATAAGAAATTCCACAAGTGCAATATGTAAAGTGTATTTTTACTCAACCAATAATTCTGGTGCGAAACAAACAAACCACATGTAATACAAATGCAATTGCCCTAAAATCGATCAAGGTGGTTCAGCCCAACATTCTCTGTTTATTTGGTCCCAACTGCCTCTGATGAGGAAAGCAGTTTTGGTCACGCGATCATATTTATTGTCTATCCTCCCAAAGCAGTAGCTCATTGTTTTCTGATAATGCAGAACCAATGGTTCCGTGACTTTTTCTAATGCAATGAGACAAAATTTTTTTGGAAACCACTTCCCTAAAGCATGTAAATGTTATTAATATGGAACATTTTAAATTGACTTTTTATTTAGACCATTAATGCCGGGTTTGTTGATTTTATGCAAAACTGGCGTCTACTGAGATCTTAGCATTTCCTCTTCTAAATTTAGGGGCTGTTATGTTGGATGTGGAAAAAGAGAACCTAAGTGATGTTGCCAACGCAGTTGTGGAGGAAATGGTTAAAACTGGTCAGATTCGGGCAGAAGATCAGGGGAACATACTGAAAGTGCTTCTTTCCAAACATAAGTATGTTTTCTATGGTGATGCTCGAAGAATGGTGTTACTTTTTGTTTTAAAAGCATTGTTCTAATTCCTAGACATTCAGGGTTTTCACAGGATTTGCATGCTTGTTTTCGACTTTTTACCAGTCAGGGAATCTGAACTACACCAAATGCACATTTTTTGCCTTCATGGACAAAAACTTGCACAAAAAACGGGACAGTTTTGCACCTTTGTTTAAAAATACGACAGACTTAGTATTAATGTTTTGTGCCTCAACTTTTTTATAAGAAAGGTTTACATGATACTATGACTGTTTTGTACAACACCTGTAGAACATTATTATGTCAAGCACTTGTAAACATGCTAAGTTTAAATGAAGGTGTCAGACATCAAATTTTTTTCTCACTAAAAATGTAGGACCTATTTTAGTTCATATTTTATCCTTTGGTGTGCAGCCATTCTGCTGGACAAAGCTCTGCGTTCCGGGATAAAAGGTTGGCATCAAGCGCGCATGTTTTTGTGCTTCAGTTTGCTCGTCACACGCATATATCTTATTTTATTTCTACTTGTATCCACATGCACTTGTGTCGTATGCTTGCGATGTTAGGACAGCTTCAGCAGCCTTGTATTAGCTGACGCTAACTTCCAAGCAGAGTGATGCTAGATAATCTGTTTTTTGATTGATTTTTACATGCTTTCCGAAATAAGGTTTATATATTATAAAAAAGGTTTATTATATACATGATAAAGCTCCAAATTTAAATTACGTTTTCAAACTATGATATCCAACATTTTTTTCTTTNCATGCTTTCCGAAATAAGGTTTATATATTATAAAAAAGGTTTATTATATACATGATAAAGCTCCAAATTTAAATTACGTTTTCAAACTATGATATCCAACATTTTTTTCTTTGTTGAATTAGAATGGAATAAAAATATTTAACACATCCAGAAAACGTATATGGTGAAAGCACTTTATCACAAATGTTCAACAATTGCTGGTGTCATTATTAGTGCAAAATTGTAGATCTTTGTAAAATGAAATACATTCACTACATACAAATTTTCTAGCAATTAATTTTTTTAATACAGCTGCTTTTTAAGGCTGTGCTTTGTCTCCCTAAGAATATAACTTGTCTTGCCTACTACTTTGAATCGTATGATAGTTTTATTGTGAAGGTAAATCAATGCACAACTTTTAAAACTGTAGATAACCATTGGCTTTACTGTCTTAAACGTTAAACCTACACTTTAAATATGAGTATAATAATTGGTAGTAAATTTCATGGTATTTCGTGACATTCACTAACAAACAAAAGGTCATTCAGTATTTAAAAACTTGAAATTTTTGTGAATTAACATTACTAAACTTTTATTTGTTTTGAGTTATTCATGTTATGAGCTTTAGCTGTTTTTTTAAATTAAAATTTTTTTACAGAAATAAATATGAGAATAAATATTAGAAGAACAAGTTTGTTAAACTAAAAGATTGATAAAAAAAAATCATTTTTGTCCTTATTTGCATAACCCTTCTTCATTTATTGATTTTTAGAAATAAATCTGATTTTGCCATTTAAATCTAAAATCAGACTGAATCTTTACAACCAAATAAATTAACATTCATGTATAACATGTTGAACTTATACATGCTTTGAAAGTATTCACATTTTTCAATGATTTAATTTTCATGCCTTAGATTGTGTTTTATTAGTTCTGCAAGTTTTTGAATTTTTTTTACCAATGCAAAAATTTGCTGAATTAAGAACATAAAGAGTATTTTTGAAAATATTGCTTAGAAAAGACTTAACCACAATGAGCTATCATCGGCAAATTTTTCATGTTTCAAACAAATGTGCAAAATTTATGCCAAATTATCATTACTGTTAAGTACCAACTTTTCTACTGACTAAAAAAACAACAACAAATAAACACAATAACCTTTGCCAATAAAAAATAATATGTTTTTAGACATATCGTTCCTCAAGCGGCTTTTCCTTACAACCTGTCGCAAGCTAGCATCAGCAGTTTCTTCACCAACCAGAGTTATGCTTCGCGACTTCATGCTGCAACCAATGTTTCATCCACACAAGCTGATGGAACTCAACCACTTATGTCGGAATCTGATATGGAGGTGTGAGCATTGTTGTATTCACTGGAACACTTTTTAAGGGAAAAAACAGTGCTTTCACTTTTTTGTTAGCGGTTCATTTCGTTGTTGTTGTGGTCCAGACAAAGTCGTTCAGATTTCTATAAACTTGCACACGTGATAGATAGGTATCTGAACCTTTGGGCTCACGCATTTAAGATAAACTTCTTTATGTTCCCTCGTTAGGAATTTTACTTTAAATTCAGAGGTCTACATTTAAATTGGCTGATTATTAACAAATCAACTTATTAGTGGAAAATTGCAGCAAATGTACACGTCAGAGGCATCATCTGTGATGTCACAAAGGAATGAATTTGCAGAATTTTCTTAAAATTTAATGACATTAAATTTTAAGCCAACTTTTTTAGCTTTTTAGCTGAAATCAACTAAATCTCGGAAAATTGCAGTAAATGTACACGTCAGAGGAGGTCACAAAAACAGTTTCTTTTTACACTTCCTGGGCTTATATTTTGGTTTATGTTTTATATGGGTTATATTCCTTGTATTTCGAAAGTTTTTTGCGACCCCTAGCTTTATGTCTTTGTCGTGTGAACCTCATTTGGTTGAACATAGGCTCGGCAATCTCCAAACATTCCTCATCTCATTTTCTCCACAGAAAGGGAATTACCGTCCAGAAAGCACAGCAGGCAATGTGACATCCGGCCCTTCCACAAAAGAACTCAAAATCATGCGCAAAATCCCCGAAGGTGCCGAGGCTACTGCTGTGTTAGTCGGTGGGTTCAAATTCTAATACTTACCAGCAGTTTATCTGAACTTATTTCTAGTTTACCGATATAAGCTAGTGTCTGTTTGCAAGACTTGCTAATATACAACAAAGCGATTCAGTTCAGTTTCAAAATGAGTTTTGGTCCAAAAAAGTGCATCACATTTAAAGTTTATTTTCCAAACACTATTTAACAGTAAGATAACAATTTATTACTGCTGGATCGAAGTCATTGTTCGTAAAAAGCGGCGATAAAAAATAGAAAGTGACGCGATTTTTTATGTGGAGTTAAAAAATATTTTTGTTTATCGCAAGGAGGTCGCGAACTCACAAAACCCATTACGGACTCATTACGTTTGCGGATTTGCGTCGAAAAACTGGCCAAAGGCACAAAGTTATTTACAACACTTTCTAACTACGTTTCCTTTATATCCAGGTTCAGTGGATTATCTTGAGCAGCCTACCCTCGCCTTCGTGCGTCTTGCTCAAGGCACGGATTTGGAAAATGTTGTTGCTCTTCCTATTCCTGTGCGGTTCATCTTCGTGTTGCTCGGACCAACAAAAGCTGACTTCGATTATCATGAAATCGGCAGATCCATCTCAACCCTTATGGCTGACCAGGTGTGTAAAGGAGTATTTTCTGTTTGAAACGGTCATTAACACTAAACCAAAATTTGTTGAGTCTTCAATAGTGGCTTGTGACTACAAAATTGGATCACTCGTTTTAAGTGTAAAAATCTTGCACGTAGTCACGTTTTGCTGCCAGCAATATTCCATGTTAGTGAGTTTTGAGAGTTGAAGAAGATGTCTCACACATTAGTGATAGCGTTGGTGTTTACATTAACGTATGACAGGGATGGCCAACAAATCAACACACGGTAACAAAGCCTCAAGAACCAGACTTACATTGCAACTTTTTTCAAGTAAAAAAGCGTGCTAAAGCCTTACGCAACCAACCAGTTTTTGGATATGTTTCTCCTTTAAAAAATATTGATTGAAAAATGTTATTGACAGAAATCTCGTGAAGGTAAAACAAAAACCTTGTCGACTAGTTAAGACTAGACGATCGAAAGGTCGATCGCTATCCACGTGTTGGGCACACCTGCCATAAAAAAATGGCTAAAATTTGCAGAGTATAGGAAAAACACGACCTATCTAATGCTTTGACCATTTGCAACTATTCAGGAATTTCATGTTATGGCATATGGGGCGATGAACCGGGTTGACCTTTTGCGGGCCATCAACGAATTCCTCGACGACTCGATCGTCCTGCCGCCCGGCCAGCTTGAAAACCCGGACTTGCTGCAAAACATCTCCAAGTACCAGAAGGGACTCGCGAAAAGACGCGAGAAAAAGAAACTGAAAGCCAAACCCAAGGATGTCGGTGAGTTTAGGATTTAAACACTCACAAAGTAGTTGCGGTGTTAGGGGTGTTACCTTGTGATGTTTGGAAATTGAACTTACAAGTTGAAAATACAAGTTAAACTGCAGGTTAGGCAACGGTATGTGCGATTCCTGGCAGTATAGCGGTTCAGGCAAGTACCAGTGTACTTGGTAAACACCTTAGCCATGTATTTGGTGCTGGATGCTGGACCAAAATCTTCTAATGGTCACAATTAATTTTGGCAAATTTGTGTTTTTTGAAGTATTTTAAACCAATTACACAATTCCTAAAGATAGCTAACCGGTGTGCAAAAGCTTGCGACGTTGTGAATGATTTTGACGTTGCGAATAATACATTAATCGCAATGTCTGTGATCATGCCTTATAAGATTTTAAACGTACGAGGTGAAAATACTATCAATTAATGTACCATTTGAGGCTAATACTTTTTTTGAACCTGTAGTATGGCTTTTGCACCAAGAAGTTCCTAATTCGATAGGCATAGTGTAATAGCTGCTTCGCAAAATCCTAAAAACTGAATGTTTTTGTCATCTTGCACAGACGATGAGCCTCCTCCTCCGCCGGAAGACGATCCCTTGAAGCGCACAGGTCGCCTCTTCGGTGGTTTTATTAAGGATGTGAAGCGACGATACCCCAAGTACTTGAGCGACATCACCGATGCATTCAACCTCCAGTGTTTGGCTTCGATCATATTTATCTACTTTGCTGCTCTATCTCCTGCTATTACCTTTGGTGGCTTGCTAGGTGGGGTTTTGTGGCAGGGTCCACGTTTTCTTGTAATTGTAGCTGGATCGAATTCGTGACGAACCTAAACCAACAAAATTACTAAAAGTGTTTAATTTATGCTGCTTCAATTTGGCAACCCGGCGTTTTATTTTATAGACGCGGTTTGGTTATAGATTTCGGTTTGGTTATTACAATTGATTGCTTAATTTTTTCTATAATAACCCCCCAACCCCTGCAAAAAATCAAACCAAAGCCGTATTAAAAATCCAATTTACCCCTAAACCCCGTAAAACAAAGTATTCTCCAAAATAATTTTAAGGATGTACTTGGTAACATACCTGTTACAATTTTAACCAACTTAGATATTGACCAATCATAGGCGAGAAGACCCAGACTTACATGGGCGTGTCAGAGATGATTCTCGGATGTTGCATTGGTGGCTGCATGTTTGGACTTTTCTCTGGTCAACCCTTGCTTATTGTGGGATCAACTGGACCTCTTTTAGTGTTCGAGGAAGCTGTGTACAATGTAAGGCTTATTGCATTGCTATGAACTAAAAATACATCCAAGTTTATGTCGGTTAAACGCTTTATGACGGGGAAGTATATAATTATACATATTTTTTATAAATTTTTTCGTTTTAATATTATCCCTTCCTTTTTAAACGCCTTATAACGGGGACCCTATCTGTATGTCTTTTGGTTTTTTTGTTTCAATGCCTACCCTTAAAATGTATGTATAGGTCTATACTTGCATTAAAAATGTCCAAAATTGGTTAACTCATGAAACGATTTTGTTACTCCTTAAACGACGTAGTACGGTGGTTCCTAGCCTTTTCTCATGTATTCCCACCTTTGTTGATTCTGAAACTTTTCATTCCTCCCCATTCCCGATAGAAAATGACCTGTAAAAAATACAACACCTATCATGAATACTTATTAAGTAGAGATTCATCCCCTAACTTATAAAAGTCCTCCCCGGGGAAGAGTTCTTCCTGGTTGAGAATGAGTAAGTATGCTGTTATCGATGAAAGAAACCTTATGATACTTTACTGGACCTTGGTTCACCAGTTTTCAAGTTTCGTTACTTTTATTCCACATTTTTGTCAGAAACAGGGAATTAAAACTAAAAAGTGAAAACAAAAAAGGGCGAATGAAATAAATAAGGATTTTGTTTAGTTCTGCATCGGAAACGATCTTCCCTTCCTCGCTACAAGGGTCTGGGTTGGGTTGTGGATTTTCGTCATCAGCATTTTCACGGCGATGTTCGAAGGTTCCTTCCTGGTTCGATTCGTTTCCCGGTTTACACAGGAAATCTTCTCCGCTCTCATCTCCCTGATCTTCATCTACGAAACTTTCAACAAACTAGCGAAGGTTGGCAATTTCTACTGTGCTGTAAATTTAGCACTAACATGTACAAATAGGATTTTAGAGGTAATGTCACTTGTACATCTGTCAGTTTACTTTAAACATCGTAAACGCTGATCCCACCACATACAATTAAAAGCCTTATCTGCCTCAGATATAATTCTTACAAATGATTTTGGACGATTTGGAAAGAATGGTTTTGTTACCACATTTTTGTACAGGCAAAACTGCATACTAGTTGGCACAGCAACTAGCTTAGATACAAAATTTTTGATTTCCTCTTTTTTTAGTCCACCCAGGTTTAAATTATTCGAAAAGGCAACGAATTTTGACACACATTTCACGATTTTAAATAGTCCCATTAGAAGAAGCAATAAGAAAATACTAGTTGGCAATGGTGTGTAAAAATATTTTCAACATGACAACAGCGTTTGTCGAAACGTAGAAGATGTTTTACACACAAGTACCTTGTATCTTCGTATTGCTACGAATTTTGGTTTGACAAGCTTGTTTACGCGTTTGTTCCAAACAATAAGAATAACTTGCTCGTCTTTAGACTTTCATTGCCCATCCGTTGAAGAGCGATTACTCCATCAACATAACTGGGCAGTACAATTGTTCTAACCCTCCACCACTGCTTGTCAATTTGACAAACAACAACTTCACTAACGGAACAACACAGATTGACTTGCCCGGTGGTAAGTTTCTGGTTTAGTTTATTCAAAGAAAATTTTTGGCCTAAGTCAACCAATCTAATTTGAAACACTAAAGCTGATTCTACTATAGCGAAGGTGGCCCTAGAGACAAATGTACATATTTTTTTCGTCTCGTTTCGTGAGTTTTATTTGCAACAGTCATGACAAGTGTTGGTGTTACAACAGGTCGCTTGTGAACGTTGTATTCATTTTCATGTTTGCAGAAATTTTGAACCAACCCAACACTGCTCTGCTCTCCACCCTTCTCATGTTCGGCACTTTCATCATAGCTTACTTTCTTCGCGAGTTCAAGTAAGAAGTTTTGTATCACACTAAAAATTGATGAAAACATGCGTGTTTATCGAATAATTCAAATTGTAAAAGTGTAATATCCCAAATAAACAGTTAATAAATATATCAATTGTATTTAGTGAATCAACTTATATATAGTGAATCAATTGTGGTAAAAAGACGAAACTGTATTCTAAATAAAACTAAAAAAGTGATAAAAAAAGTCAAAACGTGTATAGTGAATAGACTGCAATGCAGTTGTTTCAACAATCGCTGTTGTCATCAGCGAAATGAAAATAATCTTGTGTTTGACAGATATACGCACATGTAAAAGTGCATCACCTTCTCCACGCCATACATCCTTTTAATGTGTTCTCATATTCGCGTTTTTTCTTGTAACAGAAATAGCAAGTTCCTTCGAAGCTCTGTGCGCCGAACCATCGGAGATTTCGGCGTTCCAATCGCAATTTTTGCGATGCTTATGGTCGATTTGGCCATCACTGATACATATACACAGGTAGGGAGTGCTGCAGCTACACTGTAAGTGTGGAAGCTGCTTTGAAATGATGCACTTTTTGTGATAGGACTGCCTTTATGAATGGGGCACTTTAGATCTAAAATTACTGCTGTTGTTAAGTATACGTTGTGGTGCTCTTAAAAGTCCTATTAATGTTTTTTCTAGTTTTGTTTAGTTTATTGTCAGTATTCATCTTTCATGATTTTTTAGTTTTTAGATCTAATCGTGGCCGTTTTCTTCTTAGAATTAATCATTTTTTTCCAAAATTGACATAATTTTAATGTTATGCCACTGTTTCTCTACAAGGCAAAGTGTTTTGGGACACTTTAGTATCTCGTTTGTGGGAACATTGGTTCAAAAAATTAACCCACCAAAAAGATCACCATATTTCGAAATCTGTCGGCACACGAATTTACAGTTTTAGGAATACGATAATAAACAAACAAGTCAATATACTCAGTGAGCAGGACGTTTTGACAAGCCGTTTTTCATTACCAAATAAGCACACGTTATGCTCTGCTCAAAATATTGGCTTTGTTAATTTGAATCGAAATGTGGACTTTCGGCATAAAACATACAAACAAAAATATTTTCGAAATTGCACCCATTATTTCTTATTTTTTGCAGAAACTGACTGTACCCAAGGGAATTTCCCCGACCAACTCGTCCCGGGGTTGGTTCATACCCCCACTGGGTGAACCGGACAACCCCCTACCGGTGTGGATGATATTTGGAGCAGCCCTGCCCGCGTTCCTTGTCTTCATTCTCATCTTCATGGAATCGCACATTACCGAGTATGCCGTGTTTGTCTTAACCAATCAGAGGCTCAGAACAAGTCACGTGCTTGGATTTGTGAAAATATTGCTTTTAAGCTTCACCTTAAAATGAAAATCGTGCTTTTAAGTAGAAATTAGACGCTGTTATTAAGATTATACTCATTAAGTATTAAGATGGCATAATTCTGTTTTATTATGTATTTATTTATGAATTTTATTGTAAATTAAAACAAACTTAATTTTACCTAATAAAGCTAAATACTATCCAAACGTTTTGTTGTTTATAAAGATTGCTACTTTAACAATGTGTGTAGGATTTGAACATCCTGACAAAAAATGGATGAAATTTTGTGATTCAGTTTTATACTATTAAATTTCATTGTGTGAGAATCTATTTCAAAAAAATTCACTTGGTATTTTTCGTCACAGAACGATCGTGAGCGCCAAGGAACGAAGACTGAAGAAAGGTTCGGGCTTTCATCTTAACATTCTGTTGCTTGGTTTGTTGAACGGGGGACTCTCTGTGTTCGGGATGCCCTGGGTGTGCTGTGCAACTGTCCGTTCCATCACCCACACCAACAGGTGACGTTTCTGCTCAGTATACGTTTCTGCTTCCACTAATTCATCAGAGTCACAAACATAAAAACAAAAGACACGAACTTGAAAAGTAGTCTAATAAAAAAATAACATTAAAAATAAACATATAAAAAAGAATAAAACAACTTTCTGGCAGTTATGTCTTTAATTACATTCACAAATGTTCATCACTAGCATCGTGTCTGACTTTGTGACGACATACACTGGTGTAGTCATGTGTACATGGTAACTCTTGTGAGGCGACAATTAAAGTTTTTTCAGGGCCTTGTGACTGCTCCATAGCACGAGCACCTCTCGTGATGACGTAACAGTTGCGCGACGTAACACTTTTGGTCCTCAGCTATTATGGAATTTCAGTGGCCTGGTTTAACACTTGCCGTTGTTTTTGTGATTCACCAGCTTGACTATCATGAGTACCAACCAAGCTCCCGGAGAGAAGGCGAGAATCGAAGGAATTCATGAACAGAGAGTTACAGTGTTTGTTGTGAATGCGTGTTTAGGTGAGGTGGAGTTAAGACTGCAAAAGTATTTGTTATTTCGACAGGAAGTTTGCCAATAGGCCTGCATTGTGATGCAATGTCGTTTTTAACCCGTCAAAAGTAGGTAAACCACAATTAACTAACCACCACCCAACCTCATTTTCATCAGGTCTTTCCATTCTGATGCAACCGCTCTTGAAAGAGATTCCCCTCGCAGTTTTGTTTGGCATCTTCCTATACATG
>QXVZ01026308.1:0-33838 GCA_008931825.1 Phallusia fumigata
ACAAAACAACAATGAAGGACTGTTTTTTAATATTTAAAGGGTACCCCGTTTTTTATTACATCCCCTGTAACCCAAGGGTGATTTTAGTAGTTACAGTTACGTGTAAAGGATGTAAACAAACGTTTGTAATCGAAAGACCCAAGCTAGTAAGGCAACTCCTATTTTCCTCCCTGATGCCACCACAAATGCATAACTAAAACAAGTTGCACAATTAACGGTGTAATTAAATTTTTGCTGATGCTGCAAAAAATCGTTGCGATCGTCTCGTTACTCGTTGCGCCCGTGTATGGTAATTTTTTACTGTCACGCTGAACTCGCGCGGCTTAGCATTAGCTAACAAGGAAACGAAAGGTGTTGTATCGGCGCTGTTGCGTCTAAAGGCAGAGGAATTGCGCACGCTCGTTTTTGATAAAATAATATTAGTTCCAATTACCCGATATAAACGGCAGATAGGATTCGATATTCCACTTTGAACATCCCTAGCGTCTATGCATGCCAATCGGGTACATAGCAGTCAGTTACAGAAAGTGATTTGTAAAACCACGGTTCAGATATGATCAGCGTTACGACAAACACAGATTTTTTTAAATAAAGATTGTAGAGTCTGCGTTTCCAAATACGACTAAATTTTTTCTTTTAAGCATCACATCGATGGATCTCTGCATAAGTTTCGGTCAATGTGTTTCTTGTTACATTTTTCACTGTTCAAATGAATTTTGCTTTTAGTTCCAGACGACTATCTTGGAAGCGGGCCATCTAAGCAACACAACTTTTTTAGCACCGTGCGCTATCATGTAGGTATTAGTAATGTGACCTTACATTTCGAAATGCACGTTACACCTTAACTGAAAATGCCTGTCGATGCATGTTTTGTGTTAGTTATCAGAAGCTTTACTATCTTTCTACTGTCATTTTGAGGTGTAAAAATATCGCGTAATTTGGTAAAATCACTAGTTTTTAATTTTAGACCGTCCAGACCACACGCATCGCTGACCATAATGGTGTTACTTCCTGCCATGATCAAACATTCGTTTTTGATCTTTGCAGTACTTATGTGTCGGTTTACAACTGAGGAGTCACAGTAGAACTAAATCGTAGTTTGTTAGTAAAGTTTTATGAGTGGAAATTCTTACATTGAAAGTAATTGATCAGTATAAAAAATCCCGTAATCATGTCGCATTTTAGTTACTTTAGCACATACCAACTTGCGGATGTTCTAAAAATTAAACTACAATTTTGATGACTGAAATTTAGAAAAAGAGGTTTTGACTTGGCATACAACTTTTAAATTGAGTATGCTGACTTACATTGAGGAAAAATGCATAGAACAGATCCAAGAATATTTTGGCAAGTGTCAATCTCGTCGTTAAGAACATGTATTATTGAGTAAAGTGTTGCTGTTTACTGGCTTGCCAGGCATTGGCTATACGACAGCCTTTGACCTGTGGTTTGCCAGTGGTTTCCAACCTTTTCGGGGCTGCGTGCCATTAAGTTACAGAGAAAGTAATCGAAGTTGGTTAACAACGAATATCAAAAATATTTTACATGCGACTTTAGGAAAATTTCTGTGATCGACTGTGCGTTAAACGTTTTCGGTTAATTAACCTTTGAAATTACACGACACTCTGCTTCGCCAATACATATACTGAAACAACAGCACCAAGGGAGTTAACTTAACAAGCTCGTTATTGTGGTTGTCGTACCGTGTGAGGGAATCCGGGTAATTTAGGTCAGCTGCGCACACTCATTTGAGCGTTCCGGGGTGATTTTTGTGCAAACGGATTTCGTTCTGACTGGAGGGAGAGACGATAAACGTGTGATATTAGTTAGGAAAGCTTGGCAAGGTTGGAAGATTGAAAATGCGCATGTTGCCTGACACTAGACGGAAAAATAATCGATGTGACATATGTGGGAAAACATTTAGTCGAAGGGAAAGTTAAAAGAACACCATTTTATTCACACCAAGGAAAAACATTTTGAAAGTGGCATTTGTAAGAAAACTTTCGGTCGAAGAGGAAGTTTAAAAGACACATGTTGATTCACATCAAGAAAAACCCCCATCGATGTCACTTTTGTAAGAAAAATTTCAACCGAAGAGATCATCTGAAGAGGCACATGCTGACTCACATTAAGAAAACCTCCCATCGATGTCACTTTTGTGAGAAAAATGTTAGTAGAAGGGATAATCTGAACAAGTACATGTTGACTCACACCAAGCAAAAACTTTCAGTTAAAGAGGTATTTTGAAGAGACAAGTTCCTATATGTTACAAAGAAACATGCAGTTAATGTTTTTGTTTTGTATCTGGAAACAGCTTTTGCTAGGACACATGTGACTTACTTCACGAACAAAAGTCGTGTGTAGTGTTACTTTAATTTGCGAATCATTAAATCACAAGTTTCCTAAAGCACGGTACAGAGAGCTTTAATTTTTGCTGTCTGAAATAGGCTCTTCGTGACACTGAGCATCCCAAATTACACAAAAGATAAAGCATGGTGTAAGCCTACCGAAATGCGTTTTTAATTAAGTCGAGGTGACCTGTTACACGGTCAATAACATGAAACGTTTCCACCAAGGAGCATATTTTACAGTTATCTACAGCGGCGTAACAAAAACAATTTGTAACTAACAACTTTTTTAAAGTTATTTACCAAAATGTGTTCTCCGATTAGTGCTCATAAAAAGCAGATTGATGTTTGAGCGTAAGTGGTGGTAACTGGAACCCACAAAATTAACTCTTCCGCCACTAGTGTTTTTTCTGAGTAACGCACCAAATCGCCTCAATTAGGATTCGAACAAGCGAATCCGTTTAGTATAATCACGTGAGTTTTGTTGCCGGACAAACAGTGGTGCTCCAACAGAGTAGTTGTGTTGTATTATTACTCTGGTCCTGTGGGTTTAAAATCACGCGAGGTCGTCGTCCCTCATGCTTCCAGACGTCATGGCATCGCTGGTAGTCGTCGGCGCTTGAAACTATTGCTGCACTTTTCTTGTACGTCTCGATTCTTTAAGCTTCGAAGTGCGCCTCCAATGTATACGACTGACAAGCTTTGTCGACTCACCGTTGGTCAAAAAGCACTGTGCTTTGTGGATTCCGGAAACGTTCGAGCAAATCGAGGCGCCCAAGGGGAGAAGGTGTGCCAGGTATTTAGGCTGCTCTTGCAAGTAAATTTCAGGGTCACAGAGGTTTTGCGCTTTTACTCGATCCAGGCCAGAGTTCGGTGGTACAAGCTGTCTCAGTGATATTTGACAAAAAGTAGCGATGTGTTTAAACTCTGAGCAACGCAAACAATATGAGACCACAAGTAAACAAGGCGTACCGATCACAAAGGTTAAAACTTGGCAGTGCTACCTACGACACGCGACGGGTTGTTTCACGCGTTGCAAACGATCCCGCGAAAACCGAAAAAAATGTTAAACTTAAAAGTTAAACCGGTGTTGGTTTATTGCCACTCGAATGCGTTGCATTCTGCTGCAACAATTCCACTCGCCGAACCACTTAGCAGGGATGGAGTCAACACGCAAGACTCTTGGAAAACAAACCCTAAAGTTAAAAATTAGATAGAAAAAAGAAAGAAAGATTTTTTTATATTAATCTCATGCTCATTACACACGGCAAATTTAATTATTTTTTACCAAAAGTCTCTATTTAATGTTTTACGATAAACTTGTTATTGTTTCGGAAAGCGATATTTTTTTTTACCAACAAACCCAAGAACCCATCTTTCTCCCCGAAGCCGTCTCCGTAATTCTGTAAACGGCTCAGAACCCTGCAATAACGGCCTACCACGAAAGCCAAGTGTACAAACGCAAAGTAATAATCGCTACACAATTAGTGGGCGGAACTAACTTAGCAAACGTATCCTTTTTATCCTTTTATTTATCGCAAAACCTCTTTTGCAATACTAGCTCACAGACGGAAAAAACAAAACTAACCTGAAAATATTAACGCTTTAAGCCTTTGTAAATTAAAAATCAAACTCAAAACAATTGTTTGAAAGCTGTCCCTTTGTTGTTGTGGATTATTCTGCGCTTTATTTGGACATTTTTTCTTTTTTTCATGCTCGCTTTCAGTTTAGACTTTCTTAAATTTCTTAAAGTTTCCAGTGCTATTGACGTCCCTCTTTTTATCACCTGTAAATAAACATTTGTTTGTGAAATGTCCGGATACAGACAATGATTACATATAATTACAGCGTACATATTCTAAAATAAATTATTCAGCCTGGCTACAGGGAAAACATAAACGTACACACAACTCTACAGTTAGCTCTTACTCATTATGCATGCCACCATAAGTACGGTTAATCCAATTATTCCCAGACAAATTCCAACAACGGCTCCAACCACAAGTAGGCGTTCATCTTTAGGAAGTTTTTCAGCTGTGGACAAAGCATTTCGAACATCTTATCCTTGGCAAACTATTTGGCGTAATTGGAATGAGTTTTCTGAATACTTGGGGTGCTTTTTACATGTTATTCTAAAGGTAAAACATTGGGGGTGAATGAATATAAAACTGGCCAAAAAATGTAAATTTAGACCAGAATGTATAGTTGTTACAAAAGTGTATTTTTGTTTCATTCTAAGGTATATATTTCTTTCTGAAATGAAAGTACAGATCAAAGCGAAAAAATCTATTACCTATGCAATTGTCAATTATTTTCTAGGTACCATCTAACGAACATTGTGCTGTTGCTGTGCCAGAGTAGTTTTCAGTACAGATAAGGGTAATCAAGTTGGAGTAAGATGTTGTTCCAGTAGTGGGTGGTTGGTATGTATCGCTGCTGGGGATATCCATGTTGTTACAAACCTTAACTAAACGAAAAAACAGTTTTTATAATTATAGTATTCTTTACCATTAAATATTCCGACATACAAATTTAAATAACATGTCATCATTCCGGAAAGGTCCCCTTTCTTTTACACTGCTATTTTCAGTCAGCTACCGAAGGAACATTAACTGCCATTATTTCATGCTAACCTTAGCATTGTAAATTTCTGACAGCTAGCAGCTAGGCTAGGCAATGTTACGATGTCGGTTGATAACCTAGGTGTTTTTAGTTGTATATTTTCTCATAAAAGCTGTGGCGGTATATTTTCAAAAATCATGTTTTCTCTCTGCCTGTGAAAGTCTTTGTACAATAGGAGTTATTATGAAAGATGGAACAGATTAAACAACTTTGCCGGAACAAACTATTACCAACGCAATCGTTGATTATGTTCCAGTTGCCATTTTTTAAACATTGTGCTGTTGCTGTGCCTCTGTTATCTCCAGTACAAACGAGAATGATTGAGTTGGGGTAAGTTGTTTTTCCTGTAGTGGGCAGTTGATACGTACCGCTGCTGGGGATATCCACATTGTTACAAACGGGAACTAAATGCAAAAACGTTATATAGTATAATTATAGTGTACTTTGCCATTAAATATTCCGGCAAAAAAATATGTCATTCCACCTTCGTATTTTCTCTCGGCTTTTGAAACTTTTCATGCAATAAAAGTTATCATGCAAAATGGAACAGATTACATATTTTCCGAAAGAACTATTACCAATGCAATTGTTAATTATGTTCCAGGTGCCATCTTTTAAACATTGTGCTGTTGCTGTGCCTCTGTTATCTCCAATACAAACGAGACCGATTGAGTTGGGGTAAGTTGTTTTTCCTGTAGTGAGTAGTTGATACATACCGCTGCTGGGAATATCCACATTTCTACATACCGGGACTAAATGCAAAAGATTTTTTTACCACAGGTCTACTCATGCACTTAAAATATTACGACATGTAGAGACCAGCAGTTTATCTGCATGCGCAAAGCTTTGGTGACTGACTGAGTCTGCTGTTATTGATTTGCGAACATTAGGACGGAATGATATGCTATACAAATGGCATAACTAAATCTAATTGGCCTGACCGTTACAGCGACATTGCACATATACTGTTTTGATGGCGATCTCTTATACCGGGATTGACAAACTAGGAGTGGAGTAAAAGTTTACACAAAAATATGGAAACCTTAAAATCTTTCGGAGCAATATTTTGTGAATACATCTGTACAAATCACGTTTTTAAAAACAGATTGTGCAGTAAACAACTTTGCATAAAACAGCTGTTACCAATGCAGTTGTTGATTATACTCCATGTACCATCTGTCAAGCATAGTGCTGCTACTGAGCCTCGGAAATTTCCAGTACATACGAGAGTGATTGAGTTCGGATATGTTGTTGCTCCAGTAGCGGGGACTTGGTACATTCCGCTGCTGGGAATATTTACGTTGTTACAAACTAGAAATAAAACAAGTTTTTGTTGTAATATACTTTGCATAAAATATTCTAGCAAGATTTGCACAAAATTACAAAAATGCTTAAGGTCTTCTCTGCCTTGATGACATTATAAACAAGATGCAAACCGGGAGAGTTGTAAGGGTACCGTTTTTTAGTTGGTATTTATCTACCCCTAACGCAGAATGATGTTAAGTTCCATGTTGCATCCGCTTGACAAATAGCTGTAGCAGTGGCAGGTTGATAATGCGCCTTGATGCATGAAAATGTATGTATGCTGCGGTAACTTTTGTTTGCTGGAACATCTTGTACAACCCCCGGGAGGGTACATTATCACAATCTAAAAAACAAAAGTAGCTTAGCCCCTACAAAATATTTATTATATCGTGTGATATGTATGTGAAAGCGGACCGACGTTTATGTTCCACGATCGTATGCTCTAGATTTTATGCCATAAACATATTTTTGTAATCGTTGCTGTCGACAGTGCGGTATATTTTCTTTGATTTTTCACAGTTGACTCACAGCTATCGCTATGCCCAACTTTCATGTAAGCAGAATTTTGGGCATAAGCTTTATAAAAAGCTATTGTTTTGACAGATTTTTAAATTTTCCCATTTATTTGCTTTTATTTTAAGTGCAAACTTAACTATTTGAAAATCTGTTGAAGGTAAAAAATTCTTTTCAAATAGTGTTCTTTTGCGGACCATTTAGTGAAGTAACTCTAAACAGTTATTTTGTTTAACGGGTACCTGAAATGTTATCATATTAGCAAGATCAGTAAGCTTACCCGTAACTTTCAGGTCAACAGGATGCAAATCACGTTGAATTTGCCATATTATTCTGACATATACTGCTTGAAATTTATCAACAACAACCTTTAACGTGTGCATTTTTTTCGATTTTGCATTATCAAACGAACATCCAAAAAAAAATATTGTAAGTATACACAGCGTTTATTTACAACATGTTTATTGTTGAGAATTATTAGTCAAAAAGCAAAAAACTTGATAACGTAAATTAAAACAGATTTTGCTATTTAAAGATGATTACCCGAAATGTACGTTTGGTAAAAAATCGTCAAGACACACCTCCGAACCAGTACTCATTTCAGCCAATCCAAAGTCTGCAAAAAACGGCTCGTGTTGGTAAAAGTAATTTAACTATTAAATGGGGTAAAAATAGCTTGCACTAGACATCGAGATTGATTTCTAATAAAATTTGTTGACCTGAACTGTTTGAAAGCCCTATAGCAGGTTTTAAGTAGTTAATTCGGCACCGTATTTGTTAAACCCTAACAATAAAAACGATACATGCTGTTCGACATTCCGATTTTAAAAACACAACTTAGTCAGAGGAATCAGATGGTCTTTGATGGTCTGTTCAACTTTCCTAACTGGACACTTACATTTTCGTACGTTGCATTATTCAGATACGCCGACACAGCAAAAAAACTTGTCGGAACATTTGAAATCGTTGCGGAGACTATACCTTGAGATCCTCTTGCCTGACTTGGTTGGGGAGAAACTGCAAAGTTGACATCTATTCCTGTAATATGGATCAGCGAAGTAACACACGTAAGTATAATAGTAGTACATTGCAGGTAAACAAGGAGCACTTTTAAGTTTAAAAGGTAAGGGCAAGCAATCGCAGAAAGGCACATGTAAGAAACTCCAACGTCCGTCTTCGCCGTATGCATAGAAAAAATGAAAAATATAACAACGCCACTTACCGACAGTAAATGTATTTCCTAGTAAAAGGACAAGGAAAGCTTCTTGCAAATATTTACGGTTCAAAGGCATCTGTTGCATGATAGTTGTGATTTCTATCTTATGAACAAAACCTACAAAATCAAATAGTATGTTCAAAGGTGCTAAACAATAAAAATTTAATATGACCTAGCTTTAATTAAACCAATATTTATTTTCTTCTGAAAGGCGGTGCCTAAGTTTTGCACCTTCACTACACCGCCGACTTGCACCCAAGTCAATAATTTCTCAACTTTTTATTCTCAGTTTGAAGATGTTCGCATGATATCAATATTTTATTATGCACACATTTTCCATGTATATGTTTTAATTCTGCAACTGTCAGTCCGCTTCCACATTTGGCAACAGCAAACGCTACAACTCTGACTTTTACTAACTGTTGCAAAATCGGCTTCTTTCTTTTTACAAAAGAATTGACTGACAACTGCGCAAAGGCAAATAGTACTTTAATATTAAAAAAAATTTTTTTAATCGATTTTAATTTCGGCTTAAATTGTGATTTTGAAAAAACGGAAAAGTGCGGTAGGGAAACTCTGGCTAGAAATATAATTACAAAACACCAAGGTCAAGCAAAAGATTGGGCATTTGTGTTGAAGATGGTGGCAATTCGTACGACAAGAAGCATTTTTTATTACTTATTACTCTGACGACAAATTTGTGTATTTCAACGTTTTGTCGTAACACATTACTCGAGTTGTGCCAACGCAAAAATTTGTTACCATCAACAACAAAGGATGTTGATCACAAATAGCAACCAACGAAAAACATAAATATGTGTGCAAATTGTCGGGTTTACTAACTAATGGAGCCAGTGTTATAGCCTTGCAGGCACCTTTTGTTTACTAGCTCTTATCGTCGGACTTTGACCCAATCGAGTTTATTCCAAGCAAATCGCTAATTTGCACCGAAAACAATTCGCGAAGTACAGGCTTGCCAACCGTTTTGCATGAAAGTTGTTTAATAGTGATGTGATCAAAGATCTTCATGTGTGCATTGCACAAAAAATGAGTTTTACACAAGTCTTTGCCGACAGGGGCAACAACGGCATCTCATAAACACTCCAGCAAATTTACATTTAAATATTTGCGTTGCGACATCCTCTGTGAATGATTGTCATTAACAAGTAGATTTAAACGCACGTAGGTGGTAAAACACGCATCTGCTACCAAGTAGCCCAATAAAATGCGAATGGAATTACGTCAACTGACAGATTGCAAGATTATCGTTTTTAATGCCAAAAATTATCGCTGTACCTATGTTGGAACGACGTAACATGGTTTGTCAAATTTGATTTATTTTTTGACGTTTGTTGAACTTATTTTACCTTGTGGTAAACAAACTGTCTGTTACCCTGACAACTCTATCGCGGTGAAACTGTACACATGATAATTATGAACAGAGTCAGCTGTCAACCAGATATTAATAATGTTGCAATTTATTTGCCCAAATATAACAACCACAAAATGTCCATATTTGTTATGCAGTTAAAACATATGATGGAACTGAGTTTGTTTACCCAGAGGTACTTGGCAATATTTAGGTTCGCAAGGGATTGAAGCCAATTTTTGTTAGCGCGCACTGTTTGCTTTTATTGTTTGGTCGTTGCTCCTAAACATATCGCTGTTATGCAGGCAGTTCAATGTCATGTCATTAAACGTACGGTTGGTGGCAACTTGTCACGAGCATCAATGGGCTTAGAGTTCCGTCGATCGATTTCCTTAACTGCATCCCACAAAAGTGTTTGCGATTGACGTAACTTGCCTTTCCAAACTTTTTATTCTTCAACCAAATCAGTTCACACTTTGCTGTTTGTCGGTTTTACCAGGTTGATTTGTTGTCACACTGAATCAATTAATTGTCAACACAACTGTTAAAATTCCTGAAGTACACATTATCGTCACAAAGTTGCTTATAATCGATGGAGTTTTTAAGTGGTAAATCCTATGAAACTACCATACGAAAGTCCCCAACCATACGAAGGCGCAAAAAGCTCAGTTAAATTATTAGCGGCTCTATCAATCGAAATCCCGTGAGCGTCGATCCATGCTAATCTTATTGTTGACCTTTTTGCATCACCACAGACAGACAACTCAGTTTGGTCTGATATTACGTACATGAACCAATATCTGCATTAGGTGTTTGTGGCCAATCAGTTCGGGTTAAGTTTAGTTCCCCAAAAATTTTGTTGAGCGTTTTGGCTGAAGGATTGAAAGTTTTTTGAATTGAGTAATGCATTCTGTGCAAGTTCATTAATGTCGCGGCTGTCAGTCTGCTCCCACATTTGGCTGCAGCAAAAAAACAACGCTAAAGCCACCCAGGCTTTCACTAACCGATCGTGTTTGTACTGAAGCGGTTCATTTCTTATTTTATTAGCAACAAGCTAACAACTGAACAAATTGTGTTGTGGGTCATTATGTGATGCCAAATAGTAGTCATACGTCACTCACAAAAGTGGCGTAATCGAAGTTAGTGTAACTGAAGGTGCGCAATGTTTGCTTTTATCGTTGAACGTTGCCCCTAAGCGTGTCGCTGGTCTGCAAGCAGTTCAGGCTTGGCAGTGCATGTCTGATTGGTGAAAGTTTATCACGTAGCACAAACGTGGTTAGTGTTCCGTCGGAAGCTTGTTGATAATTTACGTACCTTGCTTTTTTAAGTTTTTATTCTTTGTCGGTGTTACCGGGTTGATTTGTTGTCACAGTGAATCAATTAATTGTCAACACCGCTGTAAAAAGTCCTTAAGTACGTCATAGTGTTGGTTACAATGGATGGATTTATAAAGTGGTAAACCCTGATCAAACTGCCATAAAATCTCCCCAATCTCAACTACGACTAAATATATTGTCATTCAGAAAACTAAAAACGCGCAGGCTGCATTGGCGTCAACTTGCAATTATGCGAACACAATAGCGTTTTGACCTATGCTAGACTATTTCCAGGACCCGCTTTTCATGATATTAATCGAGGTCCTATGAACAGCGATCCATGCTATTGTTACTCTCGACTATTTTGCGTCACCACACACAGCTCACTCCAGTCGTAACAAATATTTAAACCAATATCTGCATTGGGTGTTTGTAGCGGTCAGTTCGGACATCCGATAATGTTGAAATCCCCAGAAGGAAGTTTGCAACTAACTTAAGCGTCTGGCATTTATAGGCTCAAAAGTATAAAAAGTGAGTATTCTGCACATGTTTTATAATTCGTCAAGTCTGGTTCTACATTTAAATGTAGCAAATGGAAAACGCTAAACGCCTGGCTTTTACTAAACAGTCGTGTACTAACTCAAACGGTTCATCTCTTAACGTATTAGCAAACTAACAACTAGCTAACAACTGGACAAACTGTGCTGTGTGTCATCGCGTAACGCCCAATGCTAGTTATAAGTTGTTTGCTATTAGTTTTTCAATATCAAGTTAATTTACGCCATTGGTAAATACACGTTGATTATGGTAGGAGGCGTTAATATCATGTCAACATGTCAGTTGCAGACTAGAAATGTAATCACAGAAGAATCGAGTTACATAAAGCGAACGAATTAACTTTATTGGGCACTGGCATTAAATGTAGTAATTCATACAACTAGAAGTCAGTTTTACATTTCTGACATCTTTATCGACGAATTCCCGCATGTTAACGTTGTGTCGTAACACTAGACTCGAGTTCCATCACCGCAAAAACTTTTTTACCTATAAGAACGATCGCTGATCGCAAATAGCAACTAAACAAAAACGCAAATCACGTACAAGTTGTTGGGTTCACAAACTAATGCAACCAATGTTGTAAACACACCATGTTTGCCAGCGCTTGTGTCGGGCTTTGCCCGAGTTGGTTTTGTTCCAGATAAATGATTTGCATCAAAAACAAATCGCAAAGGTCACCTTGCCCAGCAATAACTTTGGATTGAGGTTGGCAACTTGTGACGTTGGTAAAGATTTTTCTAACTACATTGCACAAACATTTTTGTTCAAACAAGTTATTGCTGACAGGGGTAATAACGGTATCTCATTAACTCTCCATCAAATTGATTTTCAGAAATTTGCGTTTTGATGTCCTGTGCGGAGGATGGTCGTCAACAAAGGTAGTCGAGCACCCATCAGGTGCTAAGGAGCACAATAAAATGCGAGTAAATTTTTTGCTGTTTGTCGGACAACTCAATTTGGTCTGATATTACGTATATGTACCAATATCTGCATTAGGTGTTTGTGGCGTCGCAGTTCGGGTTAAGTTAAGTTCCCCAAAAATTTTGTTAAGCGCTTTGGCATTTGAAGGATTGAAAGTTTTTTGCATTGAATAATGCATTCTGTGCATGTTCATTAATGTCGCGGCTGTCAGTCTGCTCCCACATTTGGCTGCAGCAAAAAAATACGCTAAAGCCACCCTGGATTTCACTAACCGATCGTGTTTGTACTCAAGCGGTTCATTTCTTATTTTATTGGCAACAAGCTAACAACTGAACAAATTGTGTTGTGGGTCATTATGTGATGCCAAATAGTAGTCATACGTCACTCACAAAAGTGGCGTAACCGAAGTTAGTGTAACTAAAGGTGCTTACCAATATTTGGGTTCGCAAGTGAACGTTTGCTTTTATCGTTGAACGTCGCCCCTAAGCGTGTCGCTGGTTTGCAAGCAGTTCAGACTTGCCAGTGGATGTCTGGTTGGTGAAAGTTCATCACGTAGCACAAACGTGGTTACTGTTCCGTCTCAAGCTTGTTGATAATTTACGTACCTTGCTTTTTTAAGTTTTTATTCTTTGTCGGTTTTACCGGGTTTATTTGTTGTCACGCTGAATCCATTAATTGTCAATAGAGCTATCAAAAGTCCTTAAGTACGTCAAAAAGTTGATTATAATGGATGGATTTATAAAGTGGTAAACCCTGATCGAACTACCATAAAAAACTCCCCAATCTCAACTACGACTAAATATATTGTCATTCAGAAAAATAAAAGCGCGCAGGCTTCATTGGCGTCAGCTTGCATTTAAGCGAACACAACAGAGTTTTGACCTTCGCTAGACTATTTCCAGGACCCGCTTTTTCATGATAATAATCGACGTCCTATGAACAGCGATTCATGCTATTGTTACTCTCGACTGTTTTGCACACAGCTCACTCCAGTCTTAATAAATGTTTAAACCAATATCTGCATTCGGAGTTTGTAGCGGTCTGTTCGGAAATCGGATAATGTTAAGATCCCCAAGGAAGTTTGCAACTGATTTAAGCGTCTGGCATTTATAGGGACATAAGTATAAATAGTGAGTATTCTGTATATGTTCAATAATTCGGCGAGCCTGGTTTCACATTTGGATGTAGCAAATAGAAAAATGCCAAACGCTTGGCTTTTACTAAAAACTGTACTAACTCACCCGGTTCATTCGTTAACGTATTAGCAACTAAAAACTAGCTAACAACTGGACAAACTGTGCTGTGTGTCATCGCGTAACGGCTAATTGATCGCTGATCACAAAATAGCAACTAAACAAAAATCACATACAAGTTGTTGGGTCACACACTAATGCAACCAATGTTGTAAACACACCGTGTTTGGCAGCGCTTATTGTTAGACTTCGCCCGAGATGGCTTTGTTCCAGATAAATGATTTGCATCAAAAACAAATCGCAGAGGTCAGCCTTGCTTCGGAGGCAAACGTTTACCTGGTGAGAGGCGCAAAAACACACAAAGGGGGCGCAATCGATGTTTGTTTAAATGGAGGTGCCTAACAATATTTGAGTTCGCAAGTGATTGAAGCCAAGTTTTATTAGCGCGCAATGTTTGCTTTTGTCGTTGAACGTTGCCCCTAAACATGTCGTTGTTTTGCACACAGTTCAATCTCTTGTCAAGTACACACGATTGGTGGCAATTTGTCACGTAGAACAAGCGGGGTTAAGGTTCCATCGATCGTTTTTCTTAACTGCAACCCATAAAAGTGTTTGTGATTGAGATAAATAGCTTTTTTTAACTTCCATTTCGTCAACCAAATCAGTTTACACTTCATTGTTTGTCGATTTTACCAGGTTGATTTGTTGTCACACTGAATCAATTACTTGTCAACACATCTGTTAAAAGTTCTGGATTGGTCCTACGTACAGTCGTCACAAAGTTGCGTGTAATCGATGGAGTTATGAATTGGTAAATCCTGATCAAACTACCAAAACTCCCCAATCCTACGAAACAAAAATTATGGTTATCTGGTTAGCAAGACAGACAGCTCTGTCTGTCGACATCCCGTGTGTAGCGATTCCTGCTGCTGTTATTCTCGCACTTTTTTACACCACGACAGATAGCTCAGTCTACTAGTAAATGTTTAAACTTTTTCAATCAAAAGAATAATTAATCTAAACATGTTCTATACTTCTGCGATTGTCAGTCGCTTTCACATTTGGCTACAGCAAATAAAAATTCCGGAGGCCCCGGCTTTCATTAACCGGTCCTGTTCAAAATAAATGGGTTTATTTGTAACCTATTAGCAACTAAGAACTAGCTATCACCACTGCACAAATTGCGTTGTGGGCCATCGTGTAACACGAAATAATAGTCACAAGCTGTTTAATACTAGTTTTTATTGTTTGTCAATTAACCTCAAAGTAAAGTTTAATTTGCGACATCGATAAAAACGGGTTTAGTGCGGTAAAGCGGTTAAGCTTATGTCAACATCATATGTGCAGGCAAAAAAGACATTATCACAGAACACTTGAATGATACCAAGCAAAAGACTTGACTTTATTGGCACTGGCGTTAACCGATGTTGCAATATGCGTTATTTAAATAACAAGTCATAAATAAATTACCCAACCACAAAAGCGCGCCATCTTGTTGTTGGGTTCCAAAAGTAGCGGAACCAACGTTATTGGCCGGCAGTATTTATTAGCTTTTGTTGTCGGACTTTTTCCCACTGAAATTAAGTTTCAACCCATCGCTTTTTTGCATCGAAAACAATATCGAAGCCGCAGTTAAGCACATTTTTTAAATATTTTGTAACGGTATCGCACAAAACACATTGCAGGGCGGTTTGATAAAACATTAGTAAATATCTTGCAGTCGAAAAAAAATTATGTTTCAGCAAACTTATTTTAATTGGTGTTGTGTTGGAACGAATTAGCATGTTTTACCAACGTTGATTTTGTTACTGCACGTTTTTTTGTTGCAGTGTGTTTACACTATTCAGTGCGCAGAAAAAAAATCCCAGTATTTCTGACGTTTAGAGGCGCTTAGTCCAGTGGTTCTTAACCCTTTTCTTAACGGTACTCCTATGAATTCACCACCCAGTTCTATGAAATCACCATTCCTCTGATCCCCTTAGAAACAGATTTTTGTAATTGTTTCCCAAGTTGATGGGAAAAAGGACATCGACATTTATTTTTCTAATTTGGGTTGCGTAATGTGATAAGTTAGTAACTTTATGCAACTAATTTTTAAGCCAACGTGTTTATTAAACTTTGTCTTGACTGTTGACTCCTCAAATCTTTTGCGTCCTTCGCTGCGATTCAAGTGATGGTACACCGAAAATATTTACCTGCGATCCGAAAGGTGAAACGTCAATCTATTGTAAAACAGTAAATAGGCTATGTAAAAGGTAGCTGCGCTGTATATTAGCTAACAGCATAGCTCAAACATTACAGTTAGGTTTGCGAGTAAACGTCGTCAGTGTTTGTTCTGCACTTCATGACATTATAGATCGTGAGATATAGACCGTGCAGTTATAATTTGCAGAATATGCGTCAAGTTTGCCACTCAAGTTTTTAAATGTTGTGTCGTGTTTTTGTCTTACAAATAGTGGTTTGTGATCGGCGTAAACCTATTGTACAAATCTGCCAAAGACTTTGGTCTATTTGCGCTAATCCATTGAAATTATTGGGGAGAACCTTTGATCATTATGTAGATGACGTCAGATCGATTGACGGAAAGTTATTACATTACAGATTTGTTACATAACAAATACTGGGTTACTTTTGGATTGAGACAACCTTGAACGCTGTTAAAACTATTTGCAATCGCTCAGCTTTTGCTGAAGTATTTAAAAAGTGCTAAAAGCGTTTTACCGCTATAGCAAGATTTGGGGTTTCCTCCTTACTCAATAAAATTGAGCCGTAGTACTTTTTTAAATGAAACCGTATTATGTTACCGCAGCGTTTAAAGCTTTAGCTTTAGCCCTTTTGGAACTTGCCTTTAGTTGCAACAGACAGGACTGGATTGGGAGGAAAAACGAAAGGGACTATTGTCCCGGTTGCCCAATGCCACAAACCGGAATATGTGAAAATGTCGTGTGTTTTGCTACTAGTGGTGTTTATAGTGGAATAGCGGACTATTCTGGAACAATTGTTTTAAATTCAAAATATCGAATCTGAGTATAAGCCTTACATAAAAAGGATGACACAATTGCAAGAACCAAACAGTATTTAGAGTGACTTTTTAACATTGAGACGTACTTCATGCCTTGTAATTTTGTAACTTATTCAACGTTTGAGCAAATTTCTGAATTGTAGTCGTTGCGCTAACATGCGAAGCGAAGTGGTTTAAAAATGTTTAAGTGACCATTGTAAGTTTAGGGCCAAATTTAGCCACACAAAATACACAATTAATTGTTTTCTATTTAACGTTGTGCGTATGTCAGACGCTGTTTAAAAAACGTAACATATGGATAATGAAAAAAAGAAGCATATGGCGTTATTAGCCAATAAATTTTTCTGCGATCGAAAATCCAACATATTTACTTACCTTCCCATCGACCTGACTGGAAAACATTGCGACACGCCTGATACAGACTCCAAGCAGTAAGAAACCGATTTATTGCCTGTTCTCGTTCTGATGTCACAATACCAGCTTACAAAAAAGCATTTTGAAACAAGAATCCGGTGTGGTTTCAGACAGACCCCCCCCCTTGAAAAAGTACACTTTGTATTACAGTGTTACGTGTTTTTGCAGTTAGTAAGGCGTATGGGGGAGTTAAATATATCATGCCGTGGGCATTTGAGCATCATCAATATTTGTTTGCATTGTTGGCTTTACCCTGAAAGATCTGTTTGCGGCGGGTTAGTGGAGTTACGACACTTTTCATCTGCAACGATACCTACGTTTTTCTACAAAACAATACTTATTGTAATCGATCGAAAAACATCCCCAGCGCAAAAAAGTCGTACACTATTTGCGTTTTTAAACTTTTGGACTTAATTCAAGATTTAATCTTTAAAATACCAAATGTTAGGCTCGGTCAAAGCCCGATCTAATGAAAAGCTCGATTTTTTTTTCTTTATCGGACTGCTACTGGCAAACACCAGGGTCTAGCACAAAGTTTACTTGGAATGTTTGCTGTCGAACACTATGCGGTTATCACTTTTTCTTCGATCTTAATATCTTTGTGGGCTGGTATAGCAAGAACAAATCACCTAGCTTACAAAAGATTTGTCTGATTTAAAGATACACAAACGTGGTTAATACTTGAGTGTGGATAATTTTCAAGTCGAATGAGGTTTGACTGCGATTGTATCAACCTAATGTATGCTTCTACAGAATTATTTTAATGCGTCGAAGCGGAAAATAAGCTGTTCCTAAACGTCTGTTTCTTATTTTGTTTACGAAAGCTTTAAATGTGCCAACATTTTTTCATTTTGTCAGAAAGGTGAATATTTCTCATGTGTATGTGAAGGGCAGACTAGTTAAATAAAGTTTTTATTTAACGTTTATGAGGAAAAAAAAGTTTTTTTTATGAGATGCTTTCGTTATCCGTGTATTACCAAACTAAAACCGCCAAAAACGGAACAGAGACAGACTGTAGCGGCGAGTTGCAACAAATTTAATAAAATAGTAGCCACCGTAATACATCTACCGTTTCTGTCATTTTATTATGTTCACGAAACGTAATAGTTTGCGTAGTTAGTATGCTGTCATTCTCAACTGCTTTGTATGAAGTCTTTGCACCCCACATACTTCACAGGGTTTTGTATCTAAGTTAAACCCACAACTCTATATGCAGAATTTTCTATAAATACTATCTTAGACGTTGTTTTGCAAGTTGGTGAAGCGGTTATTATTCCTTGCGACGGTGGCTATGCGACGATGGTTGCTAATGCAACATGTGTTGGCCCTGGCCATTGGTCTACGACCAACTGTTTGGGTATGAAACTACACTAAACCGTATGTATAAATTTTGTCCAGGCGTCGCAAATAATACGAACAAAAATAATTTTTTTAATCGTGCCTTAAATTTATAGTTTGCAACATTTTATTGCAGTAATAGGGCATACACGAGATCTTCGTGTGGTAACAGTTTTGGGAGGCTTTTTAAAACAACAATTTTTTTAGGCAGTTAAACGATTCTCTGCAGCGGCAAACTTTTTCATCATTGTTGGAGTCGATCTTGGAATTATGGCGGTGGGCACAATCGTGTTGTTTCTTGTGGCAAAATACAGTAAGTTTAAACTAACGAGTGCGTTTAGTTATTGGCATTGCTGAGTATTATTTCCGGCGCTAAGAATGCACGTCAATTTTCTATTTTACATTGAAACTAGTGTCTCGGAAATATTGCCAAAATTGTGTCTCATGCCTTCGATCTAGTTTCAAATTCGTCGTTTTTTTATAACGCAAACGATTGTGGTTAGGAGAATCAACCTATTCGCAGCGAGAGCGTCCGATAACAAACAAGCTTAAGAAACTATGTTGTACACAATAGTATTATTCCGGAATTGCTAATGTTTTTTATTAAACTTGTTTGTTTACAGGACGTAAAGCGAAACAAAACAATGAAGGAACCGAAAACTCCGCTCCACTTACAGGCAGTAATACGCTAAATGACAGTTGTCAAGTTTAGACGACCCATGTATTGTTCAAGTCGAATTTTTCAGTGTATAATGATTCTAGTAAACGTACAGTTTTGTTTGGTTTTGTGTTTAAATACAGTGAATTAACAGTCACGCAATGTTATGTTGTTTAAGGAGTGGCTGATTTATGTCACTGGCGTTGAAACAGGTTTTGTATGCTACTGCTTGTAACTTTTCACTTGGTTAAAACAAATTTTTGCTATCTGTCAGCCTTTTTCGGAATCTTGTGTTTACTGCATGACTTCATAGTGTTTCTGAGTGACTGAAAGTTATCACGACAGCATACGGCACTTCGACCAGTCTGTGATACTTTTGCTCTTGTGCAGATTGGCAGTGATTAATAAAATAACTCGAATCACAATTTAAACACTAGTTTTGTGATTATTTCAGTTTTCTTTTAAGTGCTTGTTGAAATATTACTGTGTTAGTGACGTAATGTGTTGATTTAATTTTTGGTGTTACAATAAAGTAGTAAAAATCTAAACCCTACATGCTGTTGTTCTCTTAAGTATATGTTCTTCCTAATAACAAGCTGTTTTGCAAAATACGCCAACCACTTTCACTCTAACCATTTTTTTGTTAATCAGCTCTTGAGCGCCACCCCTTGTTTGTTTAGCACATGAAAAAAAGCATTACAAACGCGTTTCAGTGGATTTAATATCACGGCACGTTTGTTCAGTCACGACTACTCAGTCTTTTGGCCTAAGCTCAAGTTTTCCCATTTGCATTCTTTCCTGCATTTAACCTTTTCGCTTAGAAGTCCATCATGATATCGGTTATATCAGAAATTGGCATGTGACCAATAATTAGGCAGTCCACCTTGACTTTGCACACAACAGTCCACACGAAAAATAACATACGATATTACTTCAAGTGTATAACAGCAAAGAGCCAATGATGATTTGTGAGCTGCAGACAGTGCACACTATTTCGACCTGGTCACATCAGTGCAGTTGGCTGGTAACATGATATTGGCCGTTTAGGCTGGTGTAGCCAAATTACAGCACTCCAGTTTGTTATGAGTAACAGGCTGAAAAGCCATGCCTCACGCAATATTTTCGATGCTAAACGGCAGAAAAATAATAAGACCGCAGTACATCAGTTGTTTTGTCATTTAACAAACAACGCAAAAATAATTTAATCTATATCAGCACAATTTTTTTACTGGCAATTATTATTTTGCGTTTGAGAAACGGTTCTGACTTTAATTTCGAAAAAAAAAGATTTTTTTGTTTCATTGGCTGCCGTATATGAATAGACCGTCATCCACTGCTACAAATACCCTTATCACGCTTCGCTTGGGGTCCGACCGTTTTGCGGCAAAGTGCTGCCTGACAGTGTTTAAACAGTTGTTTGTTTCTTGCCCTCCTGCGATTTCGCCAAGGGGGCAGGTCGAGTTTTAAAACATTATTAAAAACTTCTGGCGTCGCTGAAAGCAAACAACAACATGCAGACCACAAGTCAACACTACATTTTGATTCTGCGTACCAGCTTACAGCGTGAATAGCGCATATGATAGTAGTATAACATCGCATAAAATATAAGCGGAAGCACACAGGCTTATATAACCGAAAATCACCTTTTCTAGCGATATTGCGAAACAGATATTTTATTCGGCTTCAGGAAACACTACTTTACGAAACAAACACTAAATACTCGACATGTGTTTGTATTTGGCGGCGCTGCGTTGTGTCTGGATGGAGTTAAACGTTTAATGCTTGCCAAGTTTACAAAGTTAAAGCTAATTACAACTCGGGCAAATACAAGTCAATTGAGGCAATTTTGTTCACGTCGTTGCAGAACTCGTTTTTGCCATATCGTGATTCTTTAATATAAACTAATATAGCTTTGACCAAGCAGAATCTAATGACGTGACATACATACGCTATAATGCGAATTTAATGACGTGCTGAAGTCACAAAAAAAATATACACAAATGACAAAAGCGTGTTCGTGTGACAACACCAGAGGGGTTCTTGTTATTATCACTTCTGGATAATTTAATGAATAGGAAACTATTATGTATTGTAGACATTTGGTTACAAGCCGACATGACCCGAACCAAGTCAAGCAACTTCTTTACTTAAAAAGCTGTTTGGAATTACGCATAGCGTTTGTTGTCTAAACACAATGCGAAACTTTAGGCGGCTAAGGGGCGTTACTTGGACAGTCATTTGCAGCTACATGTCATGTTGCGAGCACTGAATTCAGATGACGTAATGCTTGGTTTCCTGAAGGCTCAAGTATATGTATTTTACTGGTGTTCACAATGCTTTCAATATTTGATAATTTTACTTCACATATACCGGAATGTATTGTACAAGTGCTGTAAATCAATGTAAACCAAAACCTTTTTAGATAATTCGACTCCAAATATGAAGAGAAAATGAAAGTTTCAGTTAGGTCGAGATTATTCACGTCCCCGGAGCAATTATAGTTTACATTGGCACACTGCTTGCCGAATCTGACTGTTTCTTTGCCTAAATGGCTTGGCTACTATACATGCTAGAACAGGAAAAATATTGTCACAACAGCCTGTGCCACCGGCAATCAGGGTCAAACAACGCAACTAACTTCAGAGTTAGAACAGTATGACGTTCCTGAATCACGAAGTACGGTTTGTGCAAACCTAATTGAAATGGTGTATAGATTGACACGGCCGATAGTGCAACCGTACAAGGTTAAGTTAAACTTTGCTCCCAACGTTCAGGTAAATAGACGTGCCAAGCTAGCGAGAGAGCAGACAGTGCGACAGCGTAATGAAGAGCAAACAATACCTGCACAACGTTTACTTCGTCCAACGTTGTATGTTAACTTGCAAAGTATCAGGGAGCGTCGGTAAATATTGGGATCCTTTAATTTGCGGCTAGGTTAGACGCTAAACGACCCAGTGCTTGCGGTGTGGAATAGGTTGTTCAGTTAGAGTTTTGGGTCAAATTGGTCGCAACCTTATTACAAATGCAACAGTAAAAATTAGCACACGACTACAATGTTTATGCCGTCACTTCAATAGTAATAATTTTAGCAAGACAATAATTGCATCAATTGATCAAAATCCTATTTCAACTGGTAAATGCTATTACATCACCATACACCGTCACTCTGACGAAATGTAGTAGAAAATTGGTCCGATTGTCAAAGTGAACCAGCTTAAAGAGTTCTTACCGATGTCTATATTTTTAAATTTGGATAGGTGGTAATATAGTAATATATTTTTGGCCCTGACAACGTAAATTTTGTGGTACCAACAAAAAATGTTGGAAACTTCTGTTTTAGTTTAATGGCATTTTCACCTTTTCTTAAACGCACACAAACGCACTATAGTAAGAAGCCACCATTTTAACTAACATGCAGAAAAGCTGGGTGAAAAAGCTTGTTTTAAAATTTAAAATGCCTGAAATTACGAATTCTTGTGTTAAAACGTATTTGAAGACAACGGACCGAATTTTACGCACATCTGCACACGATGGACCAACATATATTCGGTACACAGTAGCCTCTAAACTTTATACAAATCACGGAAATTTACATGGAAATCCATTATCTGACCGGTCCCTGTCATGAATATCAGTTCAGGTTGGGATGTCATGAATAACAGTAGAATATTATTCCAAAAATGTCAACAAAAGACATACCAGGTAGAGGAAATCATAAACAGGCAACTGTGACAAAACGTTTTTTTAAAACGATTTTGTTTTCATTCTGTGCGGCGTTTTTGACATTAGTAAAAGTCAAAAGGTATTTGATAAAATATAAAATACAATTTTAAAGAAGAAAAGTCAATGCAGCAAACAGCTTACAGGTTCATTCACTTAAAAACTTCCTTGTCAGATAGTTCATTTGAAAGTCCTTACTTTATCTCATCTATTCGCACAAAGTTGCACGTTACTTCTTTTGAGGTGTCCCTTTTCTTCTTCTCCTCTGTCAAGCTCCACNTCAGTTCAGGTTGGGATGTCATGAATAACAGTAGAATATTATTCCAAAAATGTCAACAAAAGACATACCAGGTAGAGGAAATCATAAACAGGCAACTGTGACAAAACGTTTTTTTAAAACGATTTTGTTTTCATTCTGTGCGGCGTTTTTGACATTAGTAAAAGTCAAAAGGTATTTGATAAAATATAAAATACAATTTTAAAGAAGAAAAGTCAATGCAGCAAACAGCTTACAGGTTCATTCACTTAAAAACTTCCTTGTCAGATAGTTCATTTGAAAGTCGTTACTTTATCTCATCTATTCGCACAAAGTTGCACGTTACTTCTTTTGAGGTGTCCCTTTTCTTCTTCTCCTCTGTCAAGCTCCATGCAGTGAAGGTGCACATGTACATGATAATCCCCGCAACAAGGATTCCGGCCTCTTTGGCTACACTGACCAGAAGATAGGTTAGAGGTCCAGCTACGATGACCAAAGCAATGAATCGTGCATCCCGGTTGTCTTCCAAAACTACCAAAAGACAAAAATATAAATTCATTCATTTTTTAACAGAAAAATGTTGTCAGCCTTTGTAGGGTTGACTGGGCGGTAGGCGCCCAATTAAGCTACTTACACGTGCACGTTAACAGTTTTAGCGTAGTCGAGTTGTACTAGCTGTAATACGTAACCCGCTGTTCTAAATAAGTCTAAATAATGAGATTTTTAGCTTTTTCCCTTTAGTTAAAACAGAGTGAATGTCTGTCGGAATTCAATTATCGTTTTGGGCAAAAATCCAAAAATGCAAATCAAAAATATTTGACATGTATTTTTAAATTTCGGTGCAGTGATTTGCGCTGATTGCCCAAGAAACCTGAGAAACGCTACTACAAAATGATAAACTTTGTGACTTCAAAATCCGAGAAGGCAATTCAGCATTAATTGTGAATGCACGGGATATTTAATTCCACTGGCGTTTCTTCGACACAGGATAAACGCTTGAGCGCTCCATCCAGGGCCGAAAAAAGGATATTAGATAACAGACCAGAGCTTGATACAACAAGCATGTGGTAAATTTTAAACTTATGACCCCAACCTTTATTGAGCTGGCGCTCTATCCCCTAAGTTACACATGCTCGAAATTGTCACACGCCAAAATGGCTGGTAAATCCGCTGTGAGTGCGGTTTGAACAAAATTTGTCTACATAATCGGTGCGCGGTCGCAAAATGCATTGTACATTTATAAATGATTTACTCGTTCGCGAACTAAGGATACAAATTCACAAACATATCGTTGGATTTGATTCTTACACACAAAAGTTTACCTGTCGAAAAGCAATTGTAAAGAGTGGTTTGACATGCAAGCAGAAACAGTCCGATCGGCACATATACGATCGTCACTCTCAGAACAAGTAAGTCTTCCTGGTACTTGTTCAACATAATCTCCGTCAACTTAAGACAAAACAGAAGTACTGGATTAAACTGTATCATCACTTAGTTCCGGAACTGTTTTTAGTTGCCATCTTGGAAAATACCAAGATCGATGGTTCGAATCCTGTCGCAGGGAAATCTTTTCAAAATTTCTGCATCATGGAGACATTAACTTATTGTTTCCTTTTGTCCCTTGGTCAGTGTCTATTTAAAGAATGTGCGGCGCCCTCCTGCAGGTGTAGTAGTCTGGTCACGCGCTGACGCATTAAAACATTTTTAAGCCGTTTTCAGCTACTAAGGGCTAAACCAAGAAAAAGGTTGCCACATATCACATGACTTTCTGGTGAACGACAAATGTCGCAGAAAACCTGCGTCTTTATCAACATCTGTCAGTATATTGCTTGTGTCGAAATGGTTACAGCTAAAATTCCAGAATTAGTGTTTCAAACCTTGCCATCCGTCATTTTTTTTATTTTAGCTACTAATATTTTCATCCTCCTTTTTTGGGTGAAGGGATTCCCATACGAGTTGGTGCAAAATACAGCAAGCTTCTTTGATACTAGTTGATAAGACTTTCAACTAAACAGTACAGTTAAAAATCACTACTTTTTACCAGAAGGTCGCGTGGTTTGTAGCACACTGTGATTGGTATAAACATGTTAGTAGCTAAAACCGGATACTAGATGTTGATTTGCGACTTGGACGAGTAACAAACGGCTTTTGTTACAAGCTAAACGTTGCGAGTGCTTTCGATTAAAAAAGACTATTGCATTACACCCTTGGACACAATACCTTGTTTGTGGCAACCTCACAGTTGGTAAAAAATTCTGTACAATAATTACTTTTTTGAAGACAAATGGCATTGCCCGGTTTAAGATATTCATAAACTAATAAAAAATTGGCTAAAAAAGTAATTGGAACGTGTCTAAAAAAGATAAAACATAGCAGATGGAATGGTGGTAACTTTGTTGCAAAGGAAATGTTTAGGTTCCTTTTTGCCATTGAAGGTAAAACAAACCAAATGATAGTAAAAAAACTCACCAACACCATAACGTGACAGATACGAACATGACCCTAAATATATTTTGCTTGATCCTCTGTTATCAGCTATCAAGTCAGCAAACACCAGTCCACAAAACATTGCGTATCCGTACTGCAATATCAGATTTTAACGCCTGGATATTTATACTGACGATGGATAAATTTAACACCCATTTTTGAAAGTATCAATTTTTTTCTTACATATGCCGGAGTAAGATTTCCAGTGATTACTTGTTCATGCAGTTGCTGCTGAATTGTACATATGATGAAAAGAACTCCTACTATTTGAAATATCTGCAACAAAATTAACTTTTTATTGGGCCTCGATAAAAATTGAAAACCTTAGTAAGAAAGTAATTTGCGTTCTAACGCATTTACCCTACAAGCGGCAATCAAAACAATTGGAAAATTTGGTGTGCAAACAAGAATTTGTAACGCTGCGATAGCAATTGCAGTTCCAAGTGGTAGAAAGTTTTCGGTGCATGTTGATTGTGAAATTGTCACTAAAATTTGCACTCGACCGAAAACAGCTGCAAAGCAAAATAATCTTGATTACTTCAACGGTTTACTTACCGCCATCCTAATTTTATAAAACTTCCAAAAACTATATACACAACACCACGAGGTTCAGGAGTCAGTTTACAATAAACTAAAAAAAATGATTTTTTTACCATGAAAACTGTGGTGCTTTCTAAACAAATTGCACCAAAGTGTTTGGTAAATCGTGTCGATTGAGTTATTGAAACGACGTTGACATACACAAGTAAAAATGTTGTTTGCAAACTAAACAAAACTATGTCTCAGAGTTGATAAGGATTTTGGCCCCTTTGGCTACACCGACCAGAATATAGGTGAGAGGTCCAGCTACGATGACCAAAGTAATAAACTGTGGTTCCCGGTTGCTTGCTAAAACTACCAAAAGACAAAAATATAAATTTATTAGTTATTTAACGGAAAAATGTTGTCACGCGTTTCGGGTTGACTGCGTGGTACGCGTAAACTTAGCTAGTTACGCGTGCAAATTATCAGATTCAGCCCATACCATGTGAAAGACAACCTGGATGGGCGTCAGGACTTGCATAACTGCAAATTAAAACCTAAGAACTAGCTACCAACTTCGCAGTCTGTGTGTGTCACCGTGCAATAAGACTTTTACGACCTTGGCGAACACAAGTTTATTGGGAAAATGTTTAATGTGTAAACTAATCACGTTGTAATGGCTGGTTTAAATGACGAGCGCAATTGACGTTGGAGGATAGGATAATGTTAATTTGTACGAAACTTTTTTTCGTAACATATGACGTGGTTATTGTACAAAAAACGTTTGTCACAAATGAAAACCATTTAGCAGAAAAACATTTGCCGTGTACAAAATGCGCAGCGTGCGTTGGAACAGTTTGATCGCGTCCAATAAAAGCAACAACTACAGGCTACGTAACAATGAAAACAACAATAAGTCAAACGAGATTATCAAGATTTTAAGTCTATCACGGGTTTTTATGATGGATTTATGATATAGTCGATACTTGCCTTGAGACTCTTAGCGGAACTCACTTACACCACTGGTAAAATACCGCACGACCACAATAATTTGCCACAATTGTATTCAATGATAAAATTCTAACATCAACCGTCGATGTTGAAACTGACAACAGTGACATTAAACAACTTTCACCCAATCCAACAGCGGCGTATCAAGATTTTGTCTTCCGGACCCGCCCTTACTCACGATTGAGCTACCTGCGTAGCAATTTCTGGTATTTATATTCCCACGCCATTTTAAATTACGTCACACAGCTTACTCCTGCCTGGTAATAAATACGAAAAACAATATCTGTTCCCTAATTTAAAAACTGACAGCAACAAATAGCTAGAGCAGGGGTCGACAACTGTTTAAAAAGCAGTGTGCCGGTTTGCATTTTTTCAAATTTTAACAACTCAGTACGCCACACTGATATCGTCACACATTACCGTGCTTTAAGCCATTTTCAATTGATTGTTTGTGCTATCCACCGTCACAATCAACACTAGTGTCTCGTAGTTTGTTACAGTTGTTGCAGCATAGTGGCAAGAATCGGCATTGCTACGTACTAGCAAATCGTATTATAATAACAGGCTGGTTGTTGTTGACTGTTCTGCTGCATGTCAACTGTGAAAATAAACAGCCAATAAGATATTACANTGGCAAGAATCGGCATTGCTACGTACTAGCAAATCGTATTATAATAACAGGCTGGTTGTTGTTGACTGTTCTGCTGCATGTCAACTGTGAAAATAAACAGCCAATAAGATGTTACAGTTAACCAAAATGCACGGGTCATAACTTAGATCGCGAGGTTTGTACGTTACGTCGTACGCACTGAATTGTGTTTAACGAGATTTCGCACAAACATCTCATCACGTTAATATGTTTAGTGGCGAAACGGTTGACAGAATGCCCGTTGCATGTTTCTAATAATTGGAAAGGTTATGCCTACCATTTTACAAAACGTTGAAAATTCGACGTCTATGATTTCGTTCAATGATAAAATTTCCACAAGCATTTAAATGTGATAACTGATAATGCATCATCAATACATCTTCACTGATCCGGTTAGTAAGTGACGTAGCTACAAGCGTTTTAGCAAAAGAGAGGTTTCATTTCCAATTTAAATCGACAATACGATCAACTGAAATGGTCCCGTTCTTTTGTTAAATATTCAACCAGATGTCAAAACTTTAGTTAAATTACGACCTAAATAATACAACGCCGTAGTTGTTAAAAACGGCAGCAGTGTAAACAAGTCTTTACAATTTGAATAAAACGGTACAAGGAAGGGGCGGATTAAGTATCAAGCCAAAAGCAAAAATCATTATAAACCATCAAATGGGCTTTATCGGTGCTCAACGTGGTTTTTACTTTTCGCCATAAGCGTTGCGTTTCCCAGCAAACATAACAAACAACCTAAATGCGGACCAAAAACTCTAATTGACAAATAATAAACATTGAAACCATTGTTGAAGCTGTGCAGTGTTCGAAGTTGATTTAACACTCCCTAGTTGCATTGTTGGTAAGATGGGTCTCAGACAATAAAATGTAGTTATTTGTACCAATTACCCATTAAAAGTTGAAGCCCATTTGCTGATTGTATGGATGCGCTTTAACACAATCAACTTCAGTTTACATGGGGCGTAATTAAACCAGAGGTTTGACAAACGGTTAAACATGTAACAAAAGAACGGGACCGTTTGAATTGCAACACATCTGGTTAGTGAAAGTTTCTAATCTGCTGTAGCCAAAAGAGGAAGCAGACTGACAGTTGCGGACTTGAACAATATATACAGAATGCTTTATGAACACAAACTTTTGACCATAAAGGAAAGTTTCGTAAAACTCTTTTTAAACTTCTATTGAGTCTTAATTGAGTGAAGGTTGTTTAATGTCACTGTTGTCTTCAATACCACTGATGTTTCGCTATTTGTGAGATGCAACAACGATTCGTAATTGTGAACGCAGCTATTAGCTTTTTAGGTGTAACTGTTAAAAAGTAGATTGTCCTTTTCAGCAAAAATGTTTATTAGCTGTAGCTCTGCATACTAAATTTGTTTGACTTTTTTGCCGTCTGTGGCGCAAATCCATTGAAATTATTGGGGTGGGGGGGTTTTGTTCTTGTGAGTATTTTTGTGAAAGCTATTATATCACAATACAGATTTTTATGTCGCAAAAAATGGGTTACANGCAACAACGATTCGTAATTGTGAACGCAGCTATTAGCTTTTTAGTGTAACTGTTAAAAAGTAGATTGTCCTTTTCAGCAAAAATGTTTATTAGCTGTAGCTCTGCATACTAAATTTGTTTGACTTTTTTGCCGTCTGTGGCGCAAATCCATTGAAATTATTGGGGTGGGGGGGTTTTGTTCTTGTGAGTATTTTTGTGAAAGCTATTATATCACAATACAGATTTTTATGTCGCAAAAAATGGGTTACATTTAGACTGAAACGGTTTTAAAACGCCGTTAAAAGTGTTTGCGTCGCCGGACTGTTGCAAAAGTATTTGCGCCTGTCATCGCCGTTTTAAATTAGAATGCAAGCTCTGTTTTTGCTTAAACGGTTGTCGCTACTTTACCTCGACAATCGGAACAAGTTTTAAGCTTCGTGTCGCCAGTGAAAATGTATGATGCATTATCAGTTACCACATCCTAATGGGAATTTTATCATTGAATGCACATATGGCAAAACAGTAGTAATGTGCTGAGGACGCGACCAATTGTTCCAACACACGCTGCGCATATTTTTACGTCAAATGTTTTCACGCAAAGCATTTCTATTCGTGACAAACTTTTTTTTTTCACAATAACCGAGTGAAATGTTACGATAAAAGTTTGAATTCGTATGAATTACCACAATCCTATTCGCCAACATTAATACCGCTCGCCATTACAACCTTTTCAGCCGACACAATGGCGCTTTTAAGCGTATTCGATGTGATTTTTTTCTCCTTTAAAAAGAACAGGAAAAGCGTCTTACAGATCTCCGATTGCCAATACGCCTGAAACAGTTTGAACACGCGTACCGCGTCAATACGCTTATAGGCATTATGCGCGAACAGTCCGTAATCTTGCAAATAAGGCTAGTTTGAAGAACTTTAATTTTGCGCCCCATATCACCGCGATGTTTTTTATTTTACAAATAAACATCTGGATTACAGAACACACAACTCTGCTTCTGCACCTTATTAAGGAAACGTAAATTCCAAAGGAACCAGCAGATTTTAGTAAATCTGCAAAAACTCTTACAGAAGAGTACAACATGGAGTTTGACTTGTTTGTAGACTTTCAACTGTTTGCCTTCGTGCTCCCAATGCTCCCATGTAAATTTGCGTTTCGTTAAATAGAACTCGTGACGATACACAAATCGCATCAGTTTGACGATTCGCTCATGTAAACACTAAACTTGTGTTTGCCAATATCGTAAAAGTCATAACATTTATTAGGCATTGTACGGTGACACACAACACAGTTTGCGCAGTTGGCAGCTAGTTGCTATCATGATAGTTAAGCTGTTTGAGTTGATATATGTTTGGTTGGTGAAAACCAGGGTTGATTTTGTGTTGATGATTTGCTCTAGACCCCCTGGTCGACATCCCCTGGCACGCGAGATGATTATTCACGGCACGCCAAATAATTTACGAGTCCTTAATCCAACAGAGTACACGTGCAAACCAGGCTGTTAAAAATTACAACGATTGATCTATTAAACGCTAAAACATAAAACAGTGACGTCATCAATATGGCACGCCAAGTTGTTAAATTTTTTTAATGGAAACTGGCACACTGCGTTTAAAAGGTTGCCGAACCTTGCTTTACGCAAACTTCGAAGCAGGCTGTCCGTTTTAAGAATTAGGGAATCACAGTGCTTATTGTTCAAATTTAAAATAGTGCAAGAAAAAAAATTACAGAAATGCTACACACACCCTATCCAGTGTAATCGTGTAAACGCATACAAGGCCTGTTTAGTGAGACCGATTCATTTTTTTTAAACGCCCCTGTTGGCTTGAATGCAAAAGTTTGACACGACTGTTGCCTTGCTCGTGACTTTTCTAATGCTACAAAATTCACTATGTACGTTGGGATTTTTATTGGAGATTGATCAGCAGTGGCTGTGTCATAAATGTATCAACTGTAACCAACTGTGTTACGTTGTTATATACCGTAGGACCTCGTTCGGCACCTCATAGGGTAATTACATGTTGTAAACACATTATTGTTTTCAGTCGCCCAAACCAAGCAAACAGACACGCAAAAAGTTACCGCGACCTATGTGATAGACCGGACCTCGCAAAATAGTTTTAAATTGTTATTTAGTTGACTATGAAACTAATTTAACGTTTTGTATTGCGTAGATTTTGTTTGTCTTCATAACTAGTGTCATGTTGCGGATATTTACCAACCATCATTACGTTTTGAGTGCATTTATTGGTTTTACTTTTGGAAACGTGTTTGTTGCAGGTAAGTGCATTTTTCTCAAAATAACGCTATTAAAACAAAATATGTAAGTCCTTTCATTGAAAATGCACTGTAGCGGATTTTTTGTGAGTGTCACTTTATTTAAAGACAACAGCCACAACGTCAGTTTGTCTCAGTAATTGGATCTCAGATGATTAGCTGAGGCCCAGGTAATAACCAACGTATGGCAACCACAATGTCGAAGTGTAAGAACACTGGTAATTTCACCATTGAGTCCTATCCACCAGCGGTCAAAACAATTTTGGAAACGGAGACTCCTTCAAACCTTTTGGGAAATCTTTTGTGATTTGTTGTTTAGAATTGGTTGTGAAGGAGGCTTTAGAGGCTTTCAGTAAAAAAGTAGAGACTTTAGAGGGTGAGGGGGTCCATGATGCTGGGGACATGCTGCACTGTAACTAGCGCATTGTTTTTCGGAAGTATATTTATGTCGACCCCAAATGTTAGTTGTTCCAAGTTCGTTTGCCGAGTTTATTAAACTTAAACGACTATTGATAACATTTTCTGTATTTACCGCCTTTTCAACTGTTAAGGTCTCAAATTTCTTTGTTTACCTGTGGTGCAATTTTTTCATACGCACATTCTTTCCATATGTTACTTTGATTTTGTGTGTTACAGGAGTGCATGTCACATTCACAGTTTCTTCCCAACCCAGTCAGGCAATAGGATCGTCTGGAATAGTCACTGCTACGATTTCAAATGTCCCAACAAAATACTTTGCTGTCTCGGCATACCTGAATGAAGCGATTTATGCAAATGTAAGTTTACAATTGGGAAAGCCATGCGACAAATCGCTTGGTCTTGGATATTGTCGGGTATTAACAGTAAATGACTCCTCATGAAATATGCCGTTGAATTTAATTTTGCATTTTCACTGGTATAAAAAGCACAATGGTACTTTTAAACAATTCTAACAGTGTTTTTATGGGTGGAATAACCTTTTTTACGCATTTAGGTTTGTTTGTAGTGCAAAACTATTACCTACGGTATATTGACCCAAATGTTATTGGTACATCATGAAAACGTCTAATAACGTATTGCACAGACATGTAATAATGACTATGCTAGCAGCCGGCATTCAGCTTGCAGTGGATAGGTCAGGCAATTATCCCTAAAACCGAACTTCTTAAATTCACTCCATCTAGAAATTATTAACACAAACCGACTTTTAGACCATTGGATTAGCTGAATTGAACTCTGAGTCGAACATGTGTCTTGATGACTTGTTACCAAACATACATTTCAGGTGAAAAAATTCAGAAAAATAGGAAACAAATTTTTTTGTCTAACGCCGATTTGTTCTTTTTGGTCAAAAAATAATCGTTCAAATTTATTTTGCACAGTTGGTAAACGGGTATTTGAAGTTCATTTTCAGGTTTGATCCCAGTTGATCGCTAAAAAGTAATAGCAACAGCAACATTTATTTAGGTAGATCTCTAAAAAGTTTTACCAACAAAAAGCATTTTAAAATAATTCCTACTTGTTTTTTTAATTTAAATATTACTTGTCTTGTTTACATGCCCTTTTGAACCTCAATCTTAACCGAAATGTGTTTTTTTTTACCGTAGATACATAATATGCTTGTTTTTGGTTGTCTAAAATATTAACCCGATAGGTTTAGTACCGAAGCGGCCCGCTAAATTATCGCGCCGTTTTAACAGAACTACCTATTAGCAGTGCGTCGAATCGAGAAGTCAATTCTTACAATTTTTAAAAAGGCAATCAGGAAATAGAATGCCGGGTTAAGGGCAAAGCTCGTTTGATCATTTAAAATTAACAGGGATGTATTTTTTAAATTGATTTAATTTTTGCAGATGCTCTTCCACCGATGTCATCAAAAACAAAACATACACTATTCAGGTTGCTATTGATAAACTAGAATCACGCCATGATAGTATAATATGGCAGGTTGATGCTGATATGCATCGAGTGAATTTGGATGTCAAAGGTAAGTTTTATCACTTTACAGGTAAAGAAACTCTTCTGTAAACATACGCGCGCATAAACATGAAGGAATAAATAGGATTTGGCAACTTTACCCAGTGATGCAACAACGACAATAAAGATTGTAAAGAGACATGATCGCCCACAATTAAAAAAAAACACCGCGATCCTACAAGGTTGAAATCTCCATATAATTTCCCAATACCACACGACTAAATTACGATCATGTAAGGTTCGATCTTCGTATGCACATTGTATAGGTTTATTACAATTACATTTTGCAGACTGTGGAAACGTTACCCTCCCAGGGGTTGTACAAGATGCCCCAACAAACCAGAGTTACCTCAGCACACATACCTTTTCATGCAGTATGCCACAATATCTGCCTGCCACTGCTACAGCTGTTTGTCAAGCAGATGCAACATGGAGCTTAATTTTATTTTGCATCAGGGGTAAGTAGACTTTTGCTTGTAAAAAAACCTTAATGTTTGTTTTGTGTTAACAAACTAGTGCGCTTTAAACCACATGTTTGTACGGTGGCCCACAAGTGCATTTTTTTTTTCAGTGCAAGCATTTTGTTTTTCAATACAAACATTTTTTTTAGTGCAAACATTTTTTTTCCAGGGCAACAACTTTTTTGCAGACGGTTTTTTT
>QXVZ01026313.1:0-22128 GCA_008931825.1 Phallusia fumigata
TTTGTGTGCAAGTTTGGGAATTTCGGAACAGAAGATACGGACTTGATTTGTAGCTTTACTTAAAATATAACTGCTAGAGAACTGTTATACATTCATTTTAATGCAAACGTTACGACAATCGCTGTTGTCATCATCAGTGCATAATGACGAGATGCTTAAAACCGGGCGCTATGTACACAAGTTTTTGAAATTTGAAATTCGCTACTTGAAAAGTAAACGAAAGCGAAGTTATTGTATCTTAGAATCGCATAAAACGGGCATCAAGTAGTTGCATCAGAAGGATAATTATTTACATCATAACCTTTAACCTAGTGAACCGACAAACGACAGCAGTTGTGTAAGATATTTACCTCAGCCGTAAGACAAATACTCACGTGTTTCGTATGGGATAGTTTATAATAGCACGCCGTCAAACAAACAATTCTACACAACATTTATCGCCTCTGTCGTGGCCAAATACAGTAACTCAATTTACTTTCAAAATTAACAGACAAGGCGATAACAAAGAAGGCCTTTGCGATATCTAATTAGACAAGGTGCTGTTGTTGTAGGCGTAAGGCAACTCTGCATATATCCGGTCCATGTTGGCTTCATAGCCCAAACTACAGCACTAGATAGCGAACTAGATAGCGTCTTTCACGACGTAAGGAATTCTCACAGTTGTTTGCCAACTGTTTACTCAAACAGCGATCCCAGGTCCTAGAAACCGCAGCAGTGGGCCGTAAACATCAGGTATGTTTGGCATTTAGTTCCCCCCCTCTTTTCAAGTTCATTCCACGAATGCCGTCAACAGCTGGTGAATCATGAAAATAGGCGGAAGAACTGGGTAGGGTAATTGGGTTTAGGGAAGTATATTATCGATGTCCCAATAACCACTTATCGGGCCTTGGACCGGAACCGGGGAATTGAAGAGTATGACGTGGGTGGTCTTAGACTATGCAGTGTTTGGGAGATTGTAAGAGATGTTACTTTGTTATTGGAGGTAATCGATTTTACAGTTTTTTTGATAAATGTGTTTCGATAGTGAAATTTAAGTCTTACTTGTACGGATTGGCGCCTATCAATTTCTCAAGCATTTAAATTCTTTTCATCTTAAGCCAAATTTAAGTTCGGCATAGCTACCCGTCAACTTGATCGACCTACACTTTTTAAAACTGGGGTTGCAGTTGCACCCCCCCCCCCTTCCCCCCATGCTACACAAGTGTGACCAAGCCCTGACAAAGGGCAAGTGTAAGGCGTACCGTGTTATGCAGACACTTGAGACAGTTGTGGCAACGAGCTACAGTGTCTCGTTCCGCCATAGCAAAGCACAAGCAAGACATAGCACGTTTTGTCAAAATCTTTCCAGCACCACAACATAATGCTGCACGGCTGTGGCTGCGCCGACGCTACGAGCACTTCGTGTGCGGCGGAGCGGAACGAGGGTCATACAGAAGGCTTTGTCAAGTTCAGGCTGATTTTGTTTTGCCAACTCACTATTGCAAGGCTGAAAAGCTTTTTGGGAAGGAAGATTAAGATTTATGAACACCCGATTTCTTGTGGAAGCCAAAGCGTGTGTTACGCTAAAATGGGGTATTGCATGGTCTTTCTGTCAGTGTTAAACGGCAAGTCAAGGTCTGATAACCGCTATACCATTAAGATATGTGTTCCTGGCCAGATAGCACGCACACATTCAAACACACACTTAGGTATAAACATTGCTACCAAAAGTACCATCGCCTGCTACACAAATCTTAGGAATACTGGTGTCTTTGGCGTCGTTAATGCGGAACAATAAGATATCCCGTTACTGCAAAAAGGCTCGGTTAGCATCACGGAACGTCAAATCAAATCGTTTCAATCAGGGCGACCCGGTATCGGTTCGTGATCTGCGCGGAGGTGGCGGAAAAATAAAATACCAGAGGATCGCGCGGCACGAATCGTGGGGATGCGTTGATGCGACGCTGACAGGAGATAGTGAACTACAACGCCCGCAGCTAAAACGCACATCGGTGCTGATGCCTGGTTTTACGCGCTCGCAATCGAGATAAAGGTGATTACTATCGCTGCTGCCGAGATATTATTGCCTCCGTGGATAGCTACGCAATGTCGGTTGACCCAGGGGTTGGGGTTTTACAACCGCTACAACACAGCAAACCTTGTTTTTTTGGACTGGATACGGCAGCGAGTGCTACCTATGTGCAAGGTAGCGCAATGATTTTGCTGCGAGCCTAAAATTTACTATTTCCACATGTTTTGCTACATGTTGGGCCCACTTAAATTGTTGTTGCAACCTATTACATGGTAACCATCGTGAAACAAGGTGAAAACTTTTGCAAGTTGATTTAAAACCCAACTTACAATTGTGCATCATACATATTAGAAAGCAATTGAGCTTGTTAAAATTTTGTTATACTTCATCGCGGATACACCGTTTAAACAGGCCTAATGTGGTGTATGAAAGAGGCGCCGGTACGCAAAGTGTGCTCATATAGTGTCTAAGCAAACACAGATGGCATATCACGTGAAAAAAGCAGCAACAGCCGTAGGAACGCTAGTAAAGTAAGAATACTGTTTTCCTTGTTGCTTCTGTGCCTTAAATATAAAAGTTGTTACCAGCTTATCAAGTGCTCTGCTCCATAGAATGGGACACGTATGTTTTGTTGGGTTGAGGAAGTGGAACTAGAGTCCAGCACTACCTTATCTACAGTGATTGTCCGTTACCGTAACACAATCTATTGCAAACACTAGATTCGTGGCTTCGGGGTGCATTGAAATCGCAAACTTCAAGTGGGAATTTCCTTAAATGGTGAATGGGAAAATTTTCCAAGAGGAATTGGCCTGTCCACTTCAATTTAGGTCCAATATGCGTGACAGCAAAAATCAATATAGTGAGTCAGCATTTAAATAAAGTCTTGACACTGATAAAGGAAAACGATTGAAATCATTGTTTTCATGGAAAAATATGATCTGTAATCTGATTTCGTTTGAAAGTAGGTGGGATTGGTGGTATGACATGACCTTGTTTTTTTCTCTTTTATTGTGCGTTCTCTGGCATTAAACGTCAACCGAGTAGTAGTAATAACAAGGTAGAGGATGGACCGGAAAATTCAAATCTCAATTTCTTGGAAGCTTCCAGTATGAAAGGCGTAAACAAATTAGAAGGACCCAAATTTTTTGCTATCTTTGGTATAGTTTTTGCCGCTAAAGATAACTTGAGTACAGTTTAATTTTACTTGGAAAACGTATCCCTTAACATATTGCACCAAATAAGGTATTATTAAGCAAATTCTGTCATTTAAGATAAGGATTCAATTAGTTGTTTTAAAAGTGAATAGCTGATTTTTTCAAATAGGCTGAACATTTATTTTTTAAAGATTTAACCTCAGTTATCAAATATAGGAAATAAAAATGTTGTTGTCATTTTGTTCGTTTACAAATACACAAGGATGTTACGAAACACCACTAACTGTAAACCACAAAAGTTCAATATTTAATTCGTCACTGCTTCCTTAAGCTCTGGACGTTTGATTGACAAGTCATAGCGGCTGCCTTGTTTTTGGCGTCAAAAATCGACGGTGGCGAAAAAAGGAAAGCTTTGGTAGCGATCGGAATTGCGCGAATTCTTCGAGCGGATTAACTGGTTTTAAGGATGTACCGCGAGGAAATCGTAAGCACATTGCCACCAAAAAACATGAAATTGCCAGGCTTGACTCACTTGGTTTAATACCAGGGATATACCGGATGCCGCTGCGAATATTTCCTTAGTGTGAAAAAGCAAACACAAATTGATGGGTGAAACCAGCTTAGCGTAATTTTACCTAACAATGAAACACGTGACTAGCATTGTGTATAAGTTTGGTGTCACTTGTTTGAAAATAAACCTTTGGTGAAATACTGATAATGTTGAGTGAGTATCGAGTGGCATTATCGAAATGTTGTTCCATAACTAACTAAGCCCAACCTTTCTAGCACAAAGCGTGATCACTGTAAGTGCAATACGCGGATACCCTTTAATACACTGATGTGAACGTTACGGCTGTTTTTATCAATCATAGTTTGTTATCGTACCTTACGTCAGTTTCCATTTCATGCGCGAAAAAGTGGGTTGTTTGTTCGTACTTTTAACTGCTTTATACCAACGACGACCCTGTGATTGAATAGGTGTAGTATGCGGCAATTATGACCTAACCCAAAACGGGTGGGTACGGAAAGGCCGGAAAATAGCGGCTTACAAGCAGGCCATCGTGCAAAAGTGAGTTATTAGCCTGCGAGCTGGATTACCGTAATTCGCCAGAAGCAAGCGGATTTGGGGAATTTCCTGCCTCGACAAACGAGCAACAACAAGTTTTAATGATGCTGCTTTTCGTCTTGTAATACTGGGCTGTAACACTTTTACCACAGTTGTCTTACATCGTTTTCACACAACGCAATGGTTCTCCGTGACTCCAAAGTTATAAATAGTAAGATTTCTACAGCGGTAAACATGGACAATATCCATTCAACAGTTATCGGTGTTTTCACAAATTTGTTTGTGACAAAAAAACAAACGAAATAGTTTACTTTGTGTTAAAAATCGTAGTGAGGTAGTATAATACCACAATCACGCATTTAAGGACCCGTTTACAACCATTTTGTGCAATATAGCGTCTTACAATGTAAAACGACGTCATAGTCAGTTTTACTGACCATTTACGAAGTCATAAACAGCGTTCGTACATAATACGGTACGCCGGGCCTGCCAGGAGCGTTATATCGAATCAGAATCGACCTTCCAAGCATTTCTATCAGCAAGTGTGGCCTGGAAAAATCTAGCTTTTGAACGAAAATCCACGACAGGGTTATCCGGGCCTGGCGCTCTACCAACTGAACACCAGCTTGTACGTGAAATTTAAGACATATATTTCCAAAATTTAATGTTATGCATATAATTAGTATATGAGTGTATGGTTAGCGCGACTGCCTTGTGCTCGCAAGGTCGTGGGTTCTAATCCTGTCTTTGTCGCTTGTGTTTCCCTGAGCAAAAAACCCAAGGCATTGTTCCAACCCTGTGACCCAAACTGAAGTCACCAACTTCAAAATGCGAAAAACAAAACAAATAAACATTGATCGTACGGAACCGCAATTAGGTAGGTAGCTCGACGGTGCACGAAACGCATTCAGGCGTTGTTCCGCCGCCCGAGGATAAAAATGAAACAAAAAAACACATTTATTGTCGCTTCCTAGCAAACGTCTTTATCTTAGCTTGACACAATACCTGAAGAAAGGACACGTTGAGCTCTTGCTTTTCCAAACCGGTGATCTCGAGATTCCCTTTCACTATCGTGCAGTTCACATACCGCCTCCACATCTTCGAGTAATGATCGATTCGATCTTCGCCCATTGAAAACCCGGAGTTCGTTCCAAAGCATATCGACGACTCATCCGGGTAGTCCGCTGCACAAAAAAGATTTTTGTTTTTAAACATTCCAAGTGACACAATGTGCACAGACAGCTTCAATTTGGAACAACTTATAACTTTAAAAGCCTTTTTGAAAGTATTGGAAATGTGTAGTTGAAAAGAAAATGGATTGGCTTACAAGTTAACTTGGAACCCGCACTGGTTGGGCAATATAAGTCCACATATTGGGATAAAAACATCAAATAAAACAACGGAGCAAAATTGAGCTCTTTGATGAAAAAAAATTATGAAAAGAAATAATGAAAATAAGCTTCGTGTGTTCCTAGCTTTTCAATCTATCGTAGGTTTTGGATTTGCCTAAACCGTTCACCGAATTTGACAAGTTTTACTCAAACAAACGTGCAAGGCGCGTGATATTTTGGCATCAGCTCGCCTGTCTGGCCGGGAGCAACGCGGTTTCGTCTCTCCTCGGAGTCGCAGACTAACGAAAGCCTCGGATTTTACGTGGCAAACACTCCATGGCTTGTACCATACAAGGTTGGCCCGTTATTAACTCGTAACCGCAAATTCCAGCTTAGCGAGATACGGAGCTAATTTTAACCAGCCGATGCCGTAGCTTAGTTGCGTGATCCATCGGAGGCAGAGAGACACAAGAAAGCAACGCTCAGCAACTTAAGCGGCTCCCAGTACTCGGTTATCTACAGTGGAAGCTGTGAGACTGACTGCTGTAAATCGGCGACCAAGTCACAGTGTAGACATAACTGACAGCGCTTGACAATTGATATATTGCCGCTTTTTATCGTGTCGCGCAAATCCATGAAGACCAACAAAAACGGATTTTGTTCGCCTGGCGTTTGCATTAGTAAGTACTGTACATCTAAAAGGCACAGTTTGCTTATCAATCGCACCGTCATCATCACAACACAAGCGTTAATCAATATCTATACCGACCAAACTTAACACGATTGTGGCAGGTAACCCAAACAACAACGGCATATAGAAGATTGGCACACCTTCACGAGTTTATTCGCTTTACAAATCAACTAAATTGCGTGGGTGAGTGTTTTACTTCGACGCGAAACACAAAGCGCTAACGAGGCAGCGACAATGGCGGCATTGTTTTGTTGTTTGTCGGCTTGAAAGGCGAAGCGCAGCTGCCTTGAGACCTCCGTGAAGAATTCACTCAGACACGGTTCGCGGCGTCAAGAGCAATAACTGTAAAATGCTGAAGCGAGCGCTGAGAAACAATGAGGCTATATGCGAAGACTTGGAGTGGCAGAACGGTTTGATGTTTCCGGATAAAATGCAAATAAACGCAAGTCCGAGGAATTTTTGGCCAACGCTGTGATATGATTTACTTCGGAACAAACTGCGCAAAAAACAAACTTTGCGTTTTACATACTGTCTAAGTTGTAAATCTCACAACGCAACATAAAAGACCACCACAATACATCTATAGCCTGTTGTCATTTACATGCCCAAAACGGGTTCCCAAGCGAGCTTGAGGAAGCAAACCATGTAAAAGTTTGCAAACATAGTTCAGAAGATGTACAAGTCAAGAGTTACTTCACAAAACCCGCTTTAAGCGTGCATGCGAAGGCCACATCAGCAAAAACGCTTTTTCTGCGTTTGGAATAAACGCATACAGTAATCAACCACCTTATCTGTGTTGATCGCTATTTAGGTGGCTCTTAAATTAAGCAAACGAGTTACAATAGAGCACAAACCACGCCGGGAAGCCAAACATCCAACAAACAAAAGACAATGTTCAAGCGACAGAAGGCGACATGGCACAGTGAACCCGAATGCCACTTTGAACCGGGCCTTCAGGTGCTGCAGTGTATGCGGGGTATAATGTCACCTTAATATGTACTAAACGTTCAGATGGCGCAGACAAAATCGATGGCCTGTGATCAATATCCTATAGTTGCCCCAAGGCGCGAGTCAGGTGAAATCGGAATCAATAGAGCCTTCACCTTTGGGAAGGTTTGCTGATGGATATGGTTTATTGCAAGACGGCACCACATATTGCATAATGTGTTTCTTTTCAATGGTGCAAAAGAATGGCGTTGTAATTGGAATAAATGCAAATTAGATTTTTGTTTCAAAAAAAACTATAAATTTGGTTAATTATTACGTTCGTTTGTTAATTATTAAGTACCCGTGGGAAAGTTTGCTGATGGATATGGTTTATTACAAGATGGCACCACATACCCCACTATATGATGTGTTTTTTTAAATAGTGCAAAAAAATTTCATGCACTTTGCAGTAAATACAAATCGGATTTTTGTTTCAAGAGAACTAATAAATAGTTAATTAGTAAGTAAAAAAGTCCCAAAAAACACACCTCCACTTTCTTCCACAACACTGTGTACAAACGTACTTTGTCATTGCCACTCGCGCAAACTTCCCTGTTAACTGTTTGCTTTGACGCCAGACGCTCGCCTATCATTCAACGGTTAAATTCCTCTGACAGTCGCGACAAGACTCAAGTACACACACGGGAGCAGTGCGGGGGCCCAACCACAGACAAGAACCCTAATAGTGAATCCGTGTCAAACAGGCGAATGGCGACAGGTTGGGTGTCACAGGCGATCGGCAGAACCAGCAAACCTCCCGTCTACGGTCGTGGCATGATAAAAGGGGAATTGAGGCGGAATGCTCGGAATTTCATGGTTCGTTAGCGGAATTAGGGGACGCTTTTGCGCGACCAGGTGGGAAAGACACAAAATGCACTTGCGTAAAGTGTAGGCGTTTTGGGGTGTGCTGCGGGTTGCGAATCGCGTGATAACCAGACCCTAATAGAACGACTGGTTTTGTTGCTGTAACCACGACGACGCACTGGGTAATTGTAGCGGTAAGACCCGCAAAGAAGCAATGGCGTATATGACTGAAGGTCCACTATTTCTGCGCAGAAAACAACAAGAGTTCACATGCCGCAAACGATTTTAAAAAACGATCGTTCCAAACTACAAACCGCAAGTATTCTAATGATAAAAGACTGCCCACACAGCGTTCCTAAAATCTTGATGTACAGACAGAGGTTACCAAATTTTGAAGAACTTTCGTATGCTTACGATTTTCGCATGCATACGTATCAATCAACATGTTCTACTCCCAATAAAGACCGAATTCCTGACCGAAGTTTGGATTGCGTGCACCGCGCACTCATGCAGTTTAGGGTCGTTGGCAAATGCCACAAGTCACGATAGAGTTCAGGGTCGTTGGCAATTATTCCTCAGGTCACAGTCATACATAGTACATAGTCATACTGCATTACCTCTGCACCTGCTTTTCTAATTCAGACGACGTGTGAAAGTAATGAGCATGTTTTGTTGGAGGCCATGTCAAAACGTCAGTGCAATCGGGACCAATAATAGTTTGGGACGATAGGCAAAGCCTAATATAGACCGACCCCGGGCTTACAAAGACTATCTGTGGAATCGTATCTGTATTGATAAGAGAGGTTGAGAAACGTGAGGAATGCTGCAAAGCTTTAAACATGCCAACTCGACTAAACAGCGACATTTACATGTGGGAAATGGGATTTAAGTTTGGTTGGATGATATTTTGCTGAACTTTTGATCCAGTATATCCTAGTCGCATCTAAACTACGCCGCGTAACAGTTCAGTTAGCTATTCATAAACATCAAAATTGGGATATTTTTCTAAAATTGCACATTTTTAAAACTAATTTTAACAGTTAACATTAATTAAACCCCTAAAAATTGTCAAGCCTGACATGGATAATGGTATTGCTATTTCGCACCAAACAGATTACGTATACCAGCCAAATACTTAACATGTAATTTGCTAATATTGCAGTAGTGTTTATTCTTTTATTTGGCATGAATATATTGACAATGACAAATGTTCCACTAGAAATAAAACTCATACTAATTTCAAACCAATGTTGTCATATTTTAAATGTTGCGTTTATACACTACGCAGCAAAGTGTTTTTGCTAATGTGGCTTTCCATGCATGGCAAATTTTCACACACAAAAATGCAAATCGTTGGATCCAGCACGTTTGAGCAAACCTATGGCGTAATTGCCCTGACAAGTTGGTGTTTTGTATCTGTAAACATACTCGCTTGCCTTGTTATGAAACAGCTACAAACAGCGTTGTAATACTGCACGAAGGAAGTAATGTCAAATGTCAGACCAGTGGGTCTATGACCGTCTTCGTGTTTTAGAATCCCAACCGAAGACGATTAACCGTCTGGAAGGGGGCAAGTATGACAAACTCGCAGCGGGATGGGGATTGTATCACTAAACTCCTGTCGGTAAACAACATGCGGGCAAGGGGGAATCGCTGAATCACTGTCATTGATCGGCAATTGTGGTTCGGTTAACTCCACATTCAATCACATCGATTAGCACGCCTGGCTACGATACAGGCTTTGCGGATAGCAACTAAATCGGTGTTAAATGGTTAAGACAGATAGAAAGTCAATATCGGTCTTCCGACACGCTGATTTTGCAAACTTTAAGATGGTCATTCAACAAGTTGTGTGCAGCAATGCTATAAGGTCGTCGTAAAATGGCGAACATACTATATTGCAGCACATACATTTACGTGACTGTTTTCGAATGGTTTTTCTTTAACACAAGATCATGTTTTGTGCCACTCCAGGACTCGCTACGAATGATTGCACGAAGCTCGTTTGGAAAGACTAACTGTATGGGGGCGAGCTTGCTAACAGAACTAATGTATTCGGCATGTACCAGTTGTTGTGTCGTAAACCACACAGTTCCACAACACGGTGTCAACAAACACGTATCGCACCAGAAGTCGAGCGAAGTAGACAGAATGAAACGAAAGGTTGACAACTTGGACAGTTCATCAAGCCCAACGGCACCAGGGTTCCTACCATCCAACTGCTGCTGACTCAATCCGTATTTAATTAGGAGCGCGGAAATGTAACGAGAAGGTAAACGTCAAATATCGATTCATCGATTTGTTAGGACGGCACCTTTCTACAGCCACAGTGCCAGTCACCCTCAGTATAACATCTCAATTGGCACTGNATGGCAAGTACCTGATGGGATGTGCTAATAAGAGCTCAACAACACACTGTGCTAAACCACAAACCATTCTGCAGCAAACCAAACAGCGCTACTTGCACGTTGTTGTAAGTTTGAGGCTTGTATGCATAGTATTATTGAGTTTTAAAAATCTGTTGAAATACTTGAAGGCGCATTTACGCAGGATTAAAGACATCACGTTCAGTTGCACAAAGCTCGCTCGGAAACCCGTTTTTGTGACGCCCGTCGCGTAAAATCAAAGGGTAATGACGCTTAAACGCTTGCATTTTTACACACCTAAACCGTGTAAAATGCTATATAGGCTCAAGGCAATGCTTCAGCCTATGAAAATATTGCGTATGTTTTAATTATCGTCGGTAAACCGATGGAAAACACTAATACGTTGAGCATAAAGCAGTGTTGCAACGAAGATTGATATCAGTACGCTCAAATGATTAATTCCCTGAATCGCTTCACGTCTATATTACAAGGTGCCGCTCAGCAAAGACATCAATATTTAATGACGACACACCACGGGCGCAGCATGCCTTTGGGGAGCAATTTGCTTACGTGCCCCAATCAAAAATGGCCCCAAACCTAAAACCAACGTGTTTTACTCGAATCGACCGGATATTATTCAATCAGGACCTAGTCGATACAAAGCAAACGGAAGCAATAGCGCTGGAGATTGGTGGATTGGGCGCCAAGATACCCATGTGCCAGTTGCTGTATGTACCTTTCAACTATTTCCGTGGGAACTGGTTCAGGATCGGTCAAATGGAAAAGGGCAAATTTCAACCGGGGTCGCTGCTGTCTTGTCAAAGTATTGATTTGGCGCCTGGTCGAGGTACATTGACCGCGAGAACCGTGTACTTTTCAGGGAAATTTACTGTGTTTGAAAATGAAATATCGGCCAATTTTATCACTGAAATCGGGTATGCGGTATATTTAACTGCGAGTGTGGTGTAATTGTCATAAGACGCTTGCGCCAGGGTGACGATTACAAGCCACNCAACGACTTACTTTTCAACAGTATATTACTTTACAACGACAACAAACATGCCGTATTTATTTGTGTCAAGGACAAACTAAATTTCAGTGCCATGTGTAAAAAAGTCACACTGTAACGATAAAACGACTGCTACCTAAACCTAAATTGTTTGCAATGTCAAAGGTAGACGAAAAGGTTATGACAAATTAACCTACTATACCACCCAATCACAATGAGACAAAACGTAAGCAGAGTTGTAGCGAAAGGCAGCAGCCAACGCTCTAGTGCGGGCATTTGCGGAATGCGTTGCCCTTTTAAGTGCTTGACCACTCTGCGTTGAACTGTCACTAAGGTGATGAGTTTATTTGATAAACAATACTGATCAACGAAAACTTGCTATTTTGCTACATTCATAAGATACACTGCACCAACTTTACTAACTGTCCCCACCAGGTTAACAACCCGCATTGGATTATTGACTTAACAGCAAGTTTGAATTGCGACGTACACGTCTACAGGGACTACCTACACCGAGCTACGCAGCCACACAACTGTCGCGGCCGATCTGCGCACGCGAATTGCTCGCGTTGTTGACGCTCGCTCTACCGCTGTTACGTCACAAATGAACCTCTTGGCGATCAATCGGAATTCAATCAACCCTCTCCGGCGCTCGCCATTGCTTTTCGCCGCCTTTCTTGAATTTATTGCGGGCGCTTTGCTTATTAGTGCCGACCAGAAGGGTGTGTTAGACACTGAGTAAAACAAAGGGCTGTGGTTTGTATTTTCTACGCAATAAAAGAGCGGTTTAAGTTGCCGTTTTTACAAGCTGTTACGTGTTCTATGATTCATATACACCATGGCGCTTTTATTAGTACTTTGAATCATTTTTTGGTGATTCGTGGCGATTTATGTTTAACGATAGATTTTACATCGGTACAAATTAAATTGCTGTTACATATCTCTTACTTGTTGTCGATAAAACTTTGATTTTTTTCCTACACATAGAAAAGTACCATGCCGTATGTGGTATACCTATAGCGCACTTTAGTTGCCGTTTGCACATTACTATTTTCCGTTAGATGGTGCAACAGCAAGGGCCTATCTAGTGGTCTACGGAGCTGTGGCTATCTAAAGCACGTGTAGTTTACCTGTTCTTATCTATTACACACTTTTATGACCAGTCAGCAAACATATTTTTACCAAAAAATGTCTCGTTATAAGCACCGTTGTGATTGCAATGCCGCGAAAAGATTTGTCCGCAAAACGGCAGTTTTTAAAAGCATTATGCCGCATACTTTGTTACTCAAATCGCATTTGATCGGTGACAACAATCAGTTAATCCTAATTTAGTCATTTCATTTAACATTGGCAATATTTACAAGGAATCTGTTATATTCATTGGTATTACAGCACAATCCTAATTAAAAGCAATCGACCATACCGTTTTACGGGCGAGTAGCCTACGTTGCATAGAGATGAGGTGAAACTAAGGACGACTATGTTCCCCGAGGGTAAAGAAGTAAACATTTTTGGTAACCGTACGTTACTTATCATTACGATACACTTACAGGTGAACAACACATTTGCTGCAATTACAATGTAGACTTTTTTGCGCAAGGTTACAAATAAAATATTATGTTGTTCGTCGACTCAGGGGCTAAAAAAATGATACTTACCAAATGCGAGTACGGGAGTGTTAACTAAACACCAAGTCACATGCTCGCCTGATCGCCGTATTGCTAACGTTGGCGCTAAAAGCATTTGAGAGGCATCGCGCGAGTCTGCAACTGACCTTTAAGTTCAGTTGCCGACTGAATCGGTCTTTCGGCAAGCTAATGACAAGCGGCCTTGTGCAGACAAATAAACTAAAGCGCAGTTCCCAAACCATTGTATGCTTAGGTCAATTTTAATAATTTAAACTTCCGATTAAAGCTTTCAAAGCCTATCTCATCTAACACAGCATGCAAAGTATGACTAAAGAGGTCGAAGACAACGCATTTATATCATTAGCTTTGGCGCGTCAAGAGAAGAAGTATTTGGGTTGTCCGCGATATTTTTTTCTGGTCAGCTTCTACCTTGTGCTGCGTGCTGTGGACAACCGACGTGGTATCGCAGATATCTTTAAAAATCTAGAACCATGGTTGTCAAGTTTGGGGAACTAATTGATTGCGATTGTCGTGAGAAATTGTGCTGTTGTTGTGGAAGTCCCGATGGAGAAAATGCTTAAAACGATCGTTTGGAATTCCAAAAAAATCATAGCTACACTGTTGTTAAAAATCGAAAAACTAGAAGTCAATAATAAGGGCGCCGCAATGGGTCGAAATTGCACATCAATAACCAGCGATTGATCGCCAGTGGGAATCTGTTGGAACCGAGAATCCGCAATATGTCAAATCAACACGTATGCAAATCCGGTTGTTACCGGAATTTATCTTTCAAGTGTCCGTAGAGAGAAACTACCCTGGTGTTTAAAATGCTCCTTAAGCGTAGGTTTTGGGAGAAATGAACTTTTTTAATGAATAAATGGCACTGCAGTGGTTTAATTGATCTTCAAAACTTACCTGCATAAGGAGCAGTACTTTTCGTGGTCTCCGAATGCATAAACATTTCAACGGATAAATCAACAAATCAGGTTTTGCTTCTCATGTAAGTTCTTAAGAATTCTTGATATTGCGAAGCGCGGTCGAGACGTCTAAACCTAGTTATGTCGGCATATTCTCTGAAACAGAATTTTTCCAATTGGGAATGATACACCCCAACGGTTGGATAATGTTGGGGCTTTTGGATTTTTTGAATTTTTACCAAGGCGTTTTTAAATACGTGCGTACATGCACGGAAATTATGTAATAAATCACTATAGTTCGCCATCAGATTTGTTGGAAAAACTGGTACGTTAGATAAAAAAGGTCAAGAAACAAGTATGAAGGCTGTTGGAAAATTTTCGGGTCCAAGTGAAGTAAATTTACAAGCAGTAAGGGAAAGAACCCGTATGGGTATAAATTTTCCTGATACAAAAAATTAATACCCAGCACTCTAGTTTGAAAACATAGATAACCAAATTAGCAATATCTATTTTGTACTTTTTTATCTTGCACAAGGTTTATTTCGTGTTTTTATTCCGGCCTGTCCAAAATTTTTGTCGCGTTAAGAGAAAACGTCGCAACACGCGACAACACACGTGCACAGTTACGCGACATGCGACATGTAAACAAGGTTTTACTTGCAAAACTGTTGTAAAATATAGTTTGTATTACTGTTGGTTATGTGGTGATAAAGGAGTTACTTATAACAAAATGGACGAATCTACAACCACTACCACTACAGAAGAAACGACCTTAACAGAGAAAAACGTTGATGCAACCAAAGGGGATGCAGTTGAGGCTAACTACACAAAAGAAGTCGAAAAAACATCATCTGCAGACAATATTTCGTTCATTGTCGTTTTTAATAAGACAAAAATGAAAATTTCATGGAGCGCAAGTGATACAATTGCAAATCTGAAAGCACATTTACATGACACAACCGGAGTTCCACCAGCATTGCAAAAGTTAATGTTTAAAGGTAGAAATTTAAAGCTTCCATCTGTTGTTGGGGTTAACTGATTTTAACTGCTAGCGGTCAATTGTAGTATCAAGCAGGCAATATGCACAATGTTGCTAATGGTATATTTATTGTTTACAAGGTTTGTACATAATTATTCAGCCAGTCCAGTGCATGACAACCCCCAGCAAGATCTTGTACATGCTCATAGCTCATACACCCAATTTATCTCACATGTGCAACACAAGCACCTCTGTAGAAACGCATCAAGACCTGTGCACAAAGATAACATTTGGAGTGTTTGTAGAAATATTCAACTTAAATTTTGTAAAGAAGTATTGGCAAATCAGCTTGGACTTGGTTTGCATTGTAATTAACTAAGTTATAACACAAACGTAGTTGATATGCACAAAACTTGTTTCAAACCCTGAACCCAAGATCGATTAAACTACACCAGTGTATGTCAACCAAGTAAGTAAAAATCAATTCAGTGTTTCTCACAAAAGCATAAAATTAGTATGAAGCTGAAAAACAAAATGGTGAAAAAGTCATGATCATGTAAAAAAACATGTTATGTATACATCTGCCATAATTTGAAGATTGGTGTTGCATTGACCCAGAATTTATCTGCTTTTCTTTGAATTTCTATTGTAAAACGTGATTAAAACACTGACAAACTGGTAATATAAATGTATTCTTGTGGTGTAATAGTACATCCACGTAAAAAAACAACTTTGAAATGGCTCTAATTCAAGGGGGGAATACAAATTGTTTGTTCACACACATATCTTTTTAGGTTTAGTAAAAGATGAACAAAAACTGTCGGACGCTGGGATAGTGAATGGATCCAAGATGATGTTGGTTGGATCAAAACTCACCGATGTTATATTAGCTACCACTAAAGCGAGTGACAAACCATCATCTTCAGCAGCAGAAGAAAAACCGAAAAAAGAACCACTATCTAAACAAAAGCCACACGCTAAAGTACTCAGGTTTATAAGAACTGGGTGTCTATGCTTTTATTACAACTTTACTAAATGCTTGCAGATAATAGATGGTGGCATACCTGATGATGCGATGCCAGCGTATAAAAATGGCCATGACAATTTGCCTGAAATTCCTTTGTATGGTATGGTNAGATGGTGGCATACCTGATGATGCGATGCCAGCGTATAAAAATGGCCATGACAATTTGCCTGAAATTCCTTTGTATGGTATGGTCAACAAATATGGGCATAAGGTACCATTTGCATTGTTTTTATATTTTGTCAAACTTCCAACTTTTGTTTTGAAGTATTTTAAAAGTACTGAATTGATGTGTTTAAAAAATAAATTTAACTTCCCAGTTTCTCTTTAAATAAACCAACCTCCTGTGCGATCATTCTTGTATGTTGTGATTTGATGGGTCACCAACTGTAGTCAATGATGTAAAAAACAACTATTCTAATTTACCATATCCAACAATTCAATACTTTTTGACACTATTGTATTCCATTAATGTCATAAACAAATTGGTGGTCTGAAATTTTAATTGGTCCCCTGAAAAAGAACCAATTTAATCTTGCTTTTAATTACTCTTATTAATCACAAGTTAGAAAAGAACCAGCAAAACTAACAAGAATTTTTTGTGCATCGAACCCAGGTTCGTCTCACATTTAAGTTGGAGTCGGACCAAGTGTGGATCGGAACGAAAGAACGAACCGACAAAGTAAATATGACGTCAATCAAACAAGTCGTATCCGAACCAATCCACGGCCATGAGGAATACCACATGTTGGCGCTACAGAAGGGCCCAACGGAACAAAGCAGGTACAATGCTGTGTGAATGTAAGATATTTTTTAAATCGACAGTGTCCCAGTAGCGTTTAAGAAGAGGTGGGAGAACTGCGGCCTTGTCCATTAGCCTAGAAATTAAAGCGTGTGCGATTTGTTAAGTAGGACTTGTCCACACTCGCACGGTCCGCCAGTTAACCAATTGAAACAAAAATCTGGCCTGTGGGCCAAAACAATTGCCGCCCTGGCTTAAGATATTGTGAACAGAAAATGCCCTTAACGATGCGATTGAATAATAGGCAGATGGTAGTACGACACGATACAGAACTTTCGTGTTAGGTTTAGCAGAGGAAACAAATATAATGTTTTCCGGCGTATATACGACAAAGCAATACCCGGACAATTGTTCAGTTTTACTAAACTGCGTGTTAATCATGGCAATTATATAAATGGTATGCCGGTTGATAGTTCGTTTAGGCCGTGTGTTCTTTTGCTGTTGAACTGCCCTTAGTTGAAGATAGTACCTTACAGCATGGAAGCTTTTGCTACAGATTCTCTTGTTTGGGTAAATTCTGTCAGTGTTATCAACATTTGACTGTGCGATACTCCAAAAATAAATAAAACCGTCATGGGGTTGGAATATATTTCTTTAAACAGCCTGGCAATGTATAAGGCCTTTAACTCTTCGCCTTTTCTTCAGGTATTGGATATACTGGGTACCCGCGCAATATGTGAAAGCGATCAAAGACTTGATCCTGGGGCAGTGGCAACTTTTTTGACGCAACAGACTTCGTGCAATTCTTCGTTTTGCGCCAGTTCCAACCATTTTTATATCGTTGACGCAAATCTGCTAATGACTTTTTCACTTCGTTTAATATAATAAAACTGCTTTCACGTGTCTTTCATCCTTTTTCTGATATTATAGGAATAGTTTGGTCCTTTTTACGTGGCCACTAATAATGTAACGTCTTTGTGTTTAGTTTATGTAATAGTGAAGAAACACGCCACGTACAAAACTTATAACACACTGTCGGGCTCGTTTGGAGCAGTAACCTGTTCTTAACTCGGAATAATATTACGCCATAGGCCCTGCCTCTGTCCAACGTATTCCTTTGGCGCATATTTGGGCGTTTTATAAGTGAAGTAGCCATCGTTATTCTTCTTTAATGCTGGAGATTATCAATAAAAATAAATATTCCGCAACTGGCGGTAGTTGAAAGTGTGTATTAACAAACATTCATACAAAACTACTGTTATATGTCTTAAATAAACTCAAGCAAAGTTTTTTTTAACCATGATTGACCGAGAAGTCCTGAACAACAAAATGCGATGGTCCACCCATTGCCCAAATTCACCAGATTGTTGTATTAGTGTGTTTTAACCAAAAATATCGTTTACTTGATCCCAGGTGAAACAATTGTTTGTGAATTTACAAACAATTTAGGAACTACGGAGTTACAAAGGTAGATATCAACAAAGAAATCAATAAATGTTCCTCAGTAGAAATGAACCAACGCACTGCAACGCAAACACAGTTCAGACAAAACACAAATTAACGTATCAGCTGTGAATCACGCACAGTATGCCTACCTGTGGTGGCGGCAACGGAAACTCGACTGATGATGCCAATGTGGGTTTGTAANGGAATACCACATGTTGGCGCTACAGAAGGGGCCAACGGAACAAAGCAGGTACACTGCTGTGTGAACGTAACATGTTTTTATAATCTACAGTGTAGGGTTTAAGGCGAGGTGGGAGAACTGCGGCCTTGTCCATTTGCCTAAGCGTGTGCGATTTGTTTAGTAGAACTTGTCCAGGCTCGCACGGTCCGTTAGTTAACCAATTGAAAAAAAAATCTGACCTGGCTTAAGATATTGTGAACAGAAAATGCCGTTAACGATGCGATTGAATAATAGGCAGATGGTAGTACAACACGATACAGAACTTTCGTGTTAGGTTTAGCAGAGGAAACAACTAAAATGTATATGTCGGCGTATATACGACAAAGCACAATTGTTCAGTTTTACTAAACCGCGTGTTAATCATGGCAATTATATAAATGGTATGCCGGTTGATAGTTCGGTTTAGGCCGCGTGTTCTTTTGCTGTTGAACTGCCCTTAGTTGAAGGTAGTACCTTACAGCATGGAAGCTTTTGCTACAGATTCTCTTGTTTGGGTAAATTCTGTCAGTGTTATCTACATTTGACTGTGCGATACTCCAACAATAAATAAAACCGTCATTGAGTTGGAATATATTTCTATAAACAGCCTGACAAAGTATAAGGCCTTTAAATCTTCGCCTTTTCTTCAGGTATTGGATATACTGGGTACCCGCGCAATATGTGAAAGCGATCAAAGACTTGATCTTGGGGCAGTGGCAACTTTTTTGACGCAACAAACTTCGTGCAATTCTTCGTTTTGCGCCAGTTCCAACCATTTTTTATATCGTTGACGCATATCTGCTAATGACTTTTTCACTTCGTTTAAAATAATAAAACTGCTTTCACGTGTCTTTCATCCTTTTTCTGATATTATATGAATAGTTTGGACCTTTTTAGGTGGCCACTAATAATGTAACGTCTTTGTGTTTAGTTTATGTAATAGTGTGCAAACACGCCACGTACAAAACTTATAACACACTGTCGGACTCGTTTGGAGCAGTAACCTGTTCTTAACTCGGAATAATATTATGCCATAGGCCCTGCCTCTGTCCAACGTGTTCCTTTGGCGCATATTTGGGCGTTTTATAAGTGAAGTAGCCATCTTTATTCTTCTTTAATGCTGGAGATTATCAATAAAAATAAATATTCCACAACTGGCGGTAGTTGAAAGTGTGTATTAACAAACATTCATACAAAACTACTGTTATATGTCTTAAATAAACTCAAGCAAAGTTTTTTTGACCATGATTGACCGAGAAGTCCTGAACAACAAAATGCGATGTTCCACCCATTGCCCAAATTCACCTGATTGTTGTATTAGTGTGTTTTAACCAAAAATATCGTTTACTTGATCCCAGGTGAAACAATTGTTTGTTAATTTACGAACAATTTAGGAACTACGGAGTTACAAAGGTAGATATCAACAAAGAAATCAATAAATGTTCCTCAGTAGAAATGAACCAACGCACTGCAACGCAAACACAGTTCAGACAAAACACAAATTAACGTATCAGCTGTGAATCACGCACAGTATGCCTACCTGTGGTGGCGGCAACGGAAACTCGACTGATGATGCCAATGTGGGTTTGTAAACACCAAATGTTACAAAGCTTATAGAAGATCGAAACTTCCTCTCAGTCGGAAGCAGGCCTGGTCTGTTGGAAACCTAAGTTACTTGTTGCAGTTGTTGTTTTAGATGGTGTTTTAAAGAAAGTTACATGTAAGTTATGTTTGTCAGGGATATTTTTTGAAGGATATTTGTTTGTCAGGGACATTTTTTTGAAGGATATGTAGCCTACATTAGGAAATGTCTCCGGCCCTTTGATGAATACAATCTGCATATAGTCGGTCAAAACGTAACAGTTAACATGCAAAATGTAAAAAAACAGCTGAAACGTACTTATGTAGTGTCTATGATAATGCTTTATGTTTCCGATAATTCTACATTGCAATTAAGGCGGGAATCAGAATCGTAAGTAAGGCCTCTGTAAAACCAGGATATTCTGATGCCCTTTCCCAAATGTAATAGCACACCAATAAAAAGAAATCTAACGAAAACAACCAGGTATTTTGAACAGGATTGTGGATGTCTAATATAATTGCTACAAAATAAGTTTTTTATAGTTTAGTTTCAGCTGTTTCTTGTGTGGTTCGGACAATGGCAAACATGCAAACAAACTGTACCACAGATGACAACACCACACCAGTCCATTTAAACTTGCAAGTGGTAGTCAAGCATGAAGATCACAGGTTTGTATAAAGTGTTGAATGATTTTGTAGGTGATTTAACTTTGATTATAAGTGTTTTTGTTTAAAAAATCTATCAAAAATGTTATTACGTATATAGCCTATATATGATTAATGGATCTCTCGCTCTTGCAAAGATGTTAATTCTAGCCAGGACTTTATTTACCTTTCCGAAGTGAAAATAGTTAAACTAGAAGGCCAAATTCTGGGCCGACAAGTCACAATACACAAGGACAGACACCGACATTAGCAAGGAAGCCATATGATCATGGCTCACATTCATGCCGCCCTTAACGCATTAGGCTGATAGCAAATTACTGCACAACCGAATGAGGGGGACTATGTCTACAATGCTAATGCGTGTCCAGTACACAACGTGCTGAAATTGCTGCCACTTCTTTAAATTTTCTCTTCGTATCTTATCTGCTTTGTGCACCAAACGCTTGTTTACAACATTTAACGGGTATAAACTGTTTGGCAACAATTGATATTGCGTATCACAAATTTGCAAAGACCGCGATACAGAAACGGGAATTGGGCATGTGGTGATTATCAAATTGACAATGTTCGTTGGCTAAAGGTTTGCGCAAACGATATAGAAGCCATAATTATGTTTAGCGTTTTGGGGTAAAAATGTATTTACCGATATTTTACAGGTCTATAGGACTACATGCAGATCATGTTGGTGAGTAAGATTAAAAATATTCAAAGAAGTTGCCTGCATAATTACCCAATGCTGTCAACTGTGGTTGTATTGGTTGATGCAGATTCGGTATCATACACAACAACCAACAGTCAGGAGAGCGATAGACCGTCACCGATTGTAACCCCACAACACACATCGTCTCCACGATCACCTCATAGTGAGTCATTTAACTTGGCGACAATAGTGTGATTAATACAGTTCACTGTGCATATTATGAACTTTATGGCTTAAGCGATAACAAGTTTGACGTAAATGAGGACTAAATTTGATGACTTGATTGCAACATCGCAAAGGTACATGTAAATTGACAATGGTCATCTTGATTCACTACGGAACAAGTAAATCAGTTATTACACAACTTGTTTCAAAGGTTCTGAACACACCAAGCCCAAATTGGAAGAAGTTTTCGTTTTAAAAGGTAAACAATCAACTTGGCTTTATTAGTTTGAAACACGGAGAGATATAAAATAAAACTCTAAATAAACCTTAAATGAGCAAAACAGGCTCCATTCAGATAAATCTTTTGGATTTACTGTATAACATAAAAAATTCTATAGTCACGTAGTCAGGCAAACACTTGGGACTGCGACGCCGTTTTATAGAACTCTTTTGTAACGCTTTAAATATGATATCTGTACTACTAGATTTCAAATCGCAATGAATAATTTCCGTTCTTTTCGCGAGGGCGGATATGGTCACATAACAACTTACATCAGAGAACACCCAGTAACAAGTTTTCATTTAATTGATTGTGACACAAACATGATATAATTTGTTCAAAGCCGTGTAATACACGAACG
>QXVZ01026314.1:0-11346 GCA_008931825.1 Phallusia fumigata
TTTCGGTGACTTCCAGAATGTAAACCTGCTGAGCATATTCCCGTTAATCCCATCGTCCACTACAGTGTTTGTAATTTTGTTAAAAATAATGATTATTCTGCTCAAGCAATAGACGGTCGTCACGTTTATTGCTGAGGTTACTGTTGCGCTTTACGCAGCTTGGCACCACAAGAATGCTGTTATCGAAAACTTTAACCATTAATTTAAAATAAACTGATAATCGATAAATTTCAAGCCGTAGGATGAAAAAGGGATCCACCGCCTTGGTATAAACTATTTAACTTTACATTCTGGCGTATTTATTTTACTATTTTATCCTTCCCCGATTGTTTTACTTCCTTAAACTTCGCAGTTCTACAGTAAAGAAGTGTGGTATTCTTAGATCTTGGACTTATAAAGTTCCATTCATGATTGAAACACAAATAGATCGCAGTAGGCTTCCGGACCTAGTTACTTTCCTTCACAATGCTTATGTTGGAAGCTTCTGCCAGTACTTGGTCGGCTGTTGTTTAGTGAAATGGTGAATTATGAGGGAGATCTTGTGCTGACAATGTAGCGAGGTCTTGTAGATTTGCACAACGAAGTATTAGTGTACTCCATGTATAACTTTCAAACTATTTGCATGAATTGAGCAGCGGTTTAAATTTGCATGCATTTCTTAAGTCTGATTATTCTTGTATTGTACCCTAAAGTGTGGAAGTTAATTGCTCCAAGATTGATATACCGTAAGATAGAGATGTCAGGTTAGAAATTCTCGCACAAACGACGACGAGTGCAAATAAGAACTTTGTACAGTATAACGTCAAATGTTACTTTGGTGGTCGGTTTTCAGCCCTCATGACGTAGTTGCGTATCAAGGAGCTAACGCAATGAAATCCTCTGTGAGTTTGCGCTTTGCTGACCCGTTTGAACAAACTATTTCCAAGCGACAACATAAACTCCAGGAGAAAAGCCGCGTTTATATCAATTTTTGCCAAGTCTGCACATCAGTGGGCTACGTGTTGCTGGATCAATGTCTTTGTTACAAATATCAGTGAGAGTTGCAGTGTGTTTAGAAGTTTTGTGTTTTGTGCAGAAAGGTGACAATGAATGTGTTAGGTTGGTTGGTTATCATGTTCTTATCAGTTGCTCTGGGAAAGCAACCTCCGATTTTCCAAGAAGTCCAATATCTGATCAGGCTAAAGAGAGTCAACTCTTACACAAAAGCGAAACAAGAATGCGAAAAGCTGAACGCTACACTAGCTGACGTTAAAACAACGGAAATCCGTGACTTTTTAACAACTCACATGAATATAACAGGTAAAGCAATTAATCCAATTAATAGTTATTTATTTGTTTGTAGACTCTGGCGTCAGTAGTTGAAGCTGACATAATTAGCATTTTGATTAGAATGCACCATAACTTAACCATTAAATTCATATGGTCGTTTAGTTTTACTTCTGATTTGTAATAGGAATGCATGGTTTAAAAATCTTGAAGTTAATAATTTGACCCTGCAATGGTAACTGGTTTCAACATTCTTTACATTTCTGCCAAATCTAAAAACTGTTTTAGGTTATCCATACTCATTTTTCATCGGCGCTACACGAATCAGCACAAACCAGTTTCAGTGGAATGATGGAAGCAAGGTCGAACGAAATCTATGGAGTAAAGCAGAACCAAATAATTTTAAAAACAATGAAGATTGTGTAATAATGGGTTCCCAATACAACTACGATCGACATTTCAAATTCCGAGATGTGCCATGTTATATACAATCCAAATACATTTGTCAAAAGGTGTTCACAGGTGGGTTTTTGTGATCGATACGTTTCGCGTAAGTTAGGAACAACGGCCATATATTTTGTTCCCAAACGTTGTACATCAACAAACGCCTCACAAGTTAGTGGACACCTGTCACAAGTTGCAAAGCATCAAGTACGACGCGTTATGTGTGTCTTGTCAAATTCAAGCATTTTAACTGGCAAGAGTTTAACAGAAATTTGGATGACAGTTAGTGAGTGTTTCAGTTTTGTAGATTAGCAACTGCACTTTAAGTTTAATCAAGTGTGAATGAATAAATTTTTCTCTTGCAGAAAAACCCACTACAACCACCACCGCAACCACCACACCTAAACTAACCACTGCATCCACCGACCCCAAACCAACTACTACAACCACCACCCCCAAACCAACCACTACAACCACCACACCTAAACCAACCACTACAACCATCACCCCAAAACCAACCACTACAACCACCACCCCAAAACCAACCACTACAATCACCACCCCAAAACCAACCACTGCAACCACCGACCCCAAACCAACTACTACAACCACCACCCCTCAACCAACCACTAAATCCGCTAACCTTAAATCCACCACCGCACCCAAACTCCATCCAAATTTCGTAAGTAATTTTCCAAAAGTAAACACTGCGATCGAAGGAATCGATTCGACAAGTCTTCCCAAGTCTATCGATACAAACAGCTCAATCAAATTCACTTCAATGACCAACATTCCAATTCCGGGTAACTTCTTACTTTATCGTCCGAAGCGCTTAATATAAAGGTTTAGGTTGAATTCGGTTCAATTTCGTTTAGTACATTGGGGTTTTTAACAAACCACAAAACCTGCAATAGAAATTTAACTCAGTACACTTTGCTGCATATGGTGGGTGTACTTTAAACGTTACATAAATAAATATTTAATTTTTTAGCCGACATACCCGCAGTGGACAACACCATCATGATTATTTCAGCGACGTGTGGTGCCGTCATAGTCGTCATAATTTGCATCATCATTGTCTGTGAGACGTCACGAAAACGTCGAGAGGAAAGGTGCATGACGTTTTTAGGAATGATATTGATTCATTTGTGCCAGCAACCTTAACTTAATCTTGTTGCGTTTATTGGTTTAAACAATCTTACAAACCAGATTGCAAAAGGGTTTTGGAAAAACAGAGGTGTAAAAAATAAGTTTTGAATCCCAAGTGATAGCCTTAATTGTTTGTTTATTACTAATCTAAAAATAGATACATATTCGATTGTCATCACAGATTACGGAGACCTACGGAGTTGGAAGAATTGGGAAATATACACGAAGCAGGTAAGAATAAGAAATAAAATCCTTTTACAAAAAACCTGCATGAAAAAGTCAAAGGTATCTACAATCGTGTTGCGCCACACCAACTGAGCAACTGCACTTACAGCCTTGTCAACTAAGATAGTCATCTTAATATAAATGAAATGTTCACTTCCGAACGCGTTTGTTTTTCTTCTTCTCAAAGGTACAGACTCGACTTTAAGCCTTTGTGATCCAGCATCGAGCCAGCCAACTATAATGGTTTCAGCTTAGCATCAATCTTGTGCTTTATTTACATTGATTGTTTTTAAAACAGTTCAGGATTTTCAACCGGAAGGAACGAGCAGCAACCCTCCATTGTTATCATATAAAGCTCAACAAACCGATGATGTCATCGAAGCCAACGTCATCGAATCACCTGACAACGAAAGCAGCGTCTTTCTCAACGATCCTGATGCAACACCAGCCAACAAAGATGTCTATAGTGAAATGAAAAAGGACAAAAAGACTTCAAAGGTTCAATCACAACAAATCACAGTGGAAGCAGAAATCTACAGCACGGCACAGAAGTCACAAAGGGATCAGGATCCAAACGACTTCGCATTAGAAAACGAACAAATCGATGACGGATGCGGTTTGGAAAATGCTGGTGACAGTGTCAGTGCATAGGGGCAGCTTGATAAGGAGCAAAGTACTAATGATAATGCATACAATACTTTGAGCACATTTAAATAAACTCGATTAGGTGCAAATTAAGTTTTACAACACCTCTGTCTTTAAACATGGCGAGTATTTTGTGGCTAAAACCATTGAAGGAATTAAACTTGTCGAAAGTGAATCTGTGTCATATTTTGGCTTTGAAAGCATGGCAATACTTTCTAGTTCAGCTTAAAGTATTCTTGAGCCATGGTTGAAAATTATGCCTGTTTGATTTTTTTTCTCTTCTGTTTGTGTTTTTTGGGTGTATACAGTCAGTGATTTTCACCAAACTTTTCACAAACCCTGAATTAAATCGTTATCGAGCAACGTTTTCATTCAACAAGTTTCAATGTCTATTTTATACACACGTTTTTGTGCCAGGTTTTGTTACCAGAAATTCCGCCTTCGTTACCGCTACTGCCCGCTGCATGATAATCCAGTTTCGTTTCCTCTACGCCCTCAATCACTTTGTTTCTTCCTCTTTCACCGCTCGATTAAATGACTCCTGCAAATCGATGTAATGTACATGACAATTGCCAAGCACAACACACAACTGGATAAAGTAACTTACAACAAACATAGCTGAAGACAAACTGCTTTGTGAATTATATATTTGATCATGAGGATTAATGTGTTATTTCACGTAGTTATTTTTCCATGGTTGTTGTATATCGTCGGTTGTAGATCAAGTGCATCGTAGTCATGTTGTTGTTAATAAAAGACTTGTTTTACTTTCGCTTGACTCATTAATAGTTTGTTTGCTGCATCACTCTTCCTCATCCATTGTGGCTACGTAACGAAGTTCCTCCAAGGGAGGCTCTTTGAAGTATTACTTTGTCTCAGTGATCTTATACTCAAGCTGATTTTGCATAACAATACGTTGCATAACAGTCATCATAGTCTAACTTTTCATGAGACCTCGTGTTTTAACGCCGACTATACAGCTTTTTTGCGATGTCGCTCGCAATATAATGCAAACAACTCGCAATGACTTTGTTCTTGAACAGTGTTATCCGTATTAGGTGTACAAAATACATTAACAGTATGCCTGTGGTAAACAAAGGTTTGCAACTTCTTTTTTTTACTCTACGGTTTGTGTTCATAAATTCCTGCATTTTCGTGTACTTTATTCTAATGTAATTAAAACAACGCGCTATCCGATGACAGAAACCCAAGTGCTACGCGCAGAACCCCCTGTGGCAAAATAGCCTAAAATTTTGTCCGTCTCGTCAAAACTATTTGTTTGCTTTACCTGCAAATGTGTATCTAAAACAACCCTGAACAAGTAGAAAAATTAGGCCAGTCAGTAAAACCCTAAAAAGTGAAAGTACGATTTGGAAGTTCTGCACATGATTAAAGCTCATGGCGCTTTGCAAATTTTCCACAATCCCTCTTCCAACACACACATGCGAATGCTTTTGAATTCAGAATCCTATTGTTACACCAATGACTTACACCAATGAAAAACAGTTTTGATTAAAGCAAGTGAGTTATTACCATTAAGCTTTTAAACTTTCCATCGCGGCGTAAGTTTCATTCATGATGCACCGGGTAATAAACGTTGAATCAAGTCAAACGTCATTGATTTTCGAAAATAGAAAGATTTTTGCGTTTTGTGCAGAAAGGTGACAATAAAGGTGTTAGGTTGGTTGTTGATCACTTTGTTATCAGTTGCTCTGGGAAACACACCTTCGATTTTCCAAGGAGTTCAGTATCTGATCAGGCTAAAGAGAGTCAACTCTTACGCAAGAGCTAAAACGAAATGTGAAAACCTGAACGCCACACAAGCTGACGTCAAAACAACGGAAATTCGTGACTTTTTGTGTTAACAATCGAGGGTGTTAATTAGTTTGTTTGTAAGCACAAAACGTTCATAAAGTCAATTTCAGTAGTCGTTTTGCCATTTACTTTTTTTCATACGCCGTGAGATTTCAGCTACAGAATATGTTTTAAGATTTTTAAAGAAGGAATATGTTTTAAGGTTATCCATACGCATTTTCCATCAGGGCTACGCGAATCAGCACAAACCAGCTTCAGTGGAATGATGGAAGCAAGGTCGAACTGAATCCTCTATGGTATGATGGGTAACCTAACAAGTATATCGGACAGGAGAATTGTGTGATAATGGCTGCACCATCTGCCTACAGTCATCACTACAGGTTCAGAGATATTCCATGTGATACAGAATCGAGATACATTTGTCAAAAGATTTCTGCAAGTAGGTTTTCATGAAAACTGACATTCAGCAAATGTTTTTCTTGAAAAGGATAAACATACTAATTACATATTTAAAGTGTTCCATAACAAACACTTTTTGTGAGACAACGTCATTGTGATTCTACGAAAACACAAAAGAAGGTGAGAACTTTAAGGTAATATGTTTTTTTTATAATCAGTAGATGCATTTGTTACTTGAATATTGTACTTCTATTGGAGGTGAAAATATGCTTTGTGATACAACCATCCAATAAGGCCAGTTTAATTTGCTTTAAACAGCTGGAAATAGCGAAATCATGGAACCACACAATACCCCTCCAATAAACTAGTTAACCCTCCACGTCACAACAACAACAAGCCGATGACATCCAAATGAGAAACCCATCCAAGCACAACATCCTGATTACATGACTCTTGATCCGTATTGTGCAATGTCGTATATGACTTAATTGCAGTGACGTTAACATTTTTATTGGTGGCGGATTTGTAAATTACTTAACGTGGTTATTTTTATATGAGAAGCTGCATTGCAAGTCTTCTGTATTTGTTTTAATTTTGACAAAATTCTTTTGCGGCTGTTTCCTGCTTTTATGCTGCGTTGTAGCAAACTAGTATCGGTTGGAAATGAAGTGCAGTCTGCTCCCAATGAAACATAAACTTAATGTAAATGATGGAACTTCCTTTGCTTAGATTCTTGACCTGCCTCGGGCATTGTCCTGTATAAATACTTTATTGCATCGCTCTCTGCTTCACCACGTAAGCATTCCTGACGTCACCACTGCGTATTATCTTAGCGATGTATAACGAAATAACTGGCGATTTCGTGTTGTGAATGTTAATTTTGATGTCAAACAATAAACAGCGCTAAGAAAGCTAAAAAATCCTCATCTTGATTCCTATTTGTACATAGTTGTATGACAAGCAAATATAGTTGGATGAGCTTCTTGTTTGAACACAGTCAACTAGCATTCGCCAAAATAGTCAAAGTGTTTATTTTAAACGCCTTGCATTTGGTACGAGGTTAAGGGTTCGAATACCGGAAACGCCAACTTCCAATCTTCACATGGCCGCTACAGTTCTATGAGTTGTATTTTCGATCAACCGACTTACATTGTAAGGTTGTCATAATTTGAGCAGGAGACATTAGAGATATGGGCGCCGACACATACGGACTAGACGTTCACTTTTGCTGTTGACAATTCAGCTTCTTGTAAAAAAACTTGCTACTTATGTTAACCATGTCTTCAATGTCAAAAACAACAAAAATGTAAAAACGTTTTATCCCACAACACTTTATGAAGGTTCAACGCAATAAAACACCGAGGTTTCCACAAAACTGTAATGAGGAAATCGAAGCAAAGACTGCGTATTTAAATATGAAACATTACACATGTACCTAACGTTGTTCAATAACGTACTTTCTTCACAGAAACGAGAGATGTTGAATATTAAGTTTCGACTAATTTGAAAGCAACAATATGACACAAGCGCTTGACCATAGTGTTTATTTGATACCTCATAGACTTTCTACGTGACACTAGCGACACCCACAAGCTGACACACTATGTCCGTCACTTTCAGTACGCCACACTATAGAACAATACAATAGAGATTGTAGATTACAATAACGACAAAATCCAAATCCATTTGTACAAACGACAGGAATGTAAAGAGTCTTGCAGTTACATGCCACCGGTGACTTTCCCTCATTCTTAGTCTCTGGTGACATTATATCATTATATCAGAGATAGTTTATACAAGTGCCAAAAAATTGTTCAGTGTGGAAAAATATCACGTTTTTTCAAGTTTTTCTAACGTTCAACTTTGAGCTGTATCTAAAACGTATGCAAATAATATTCAAATTTCACTTCGAGGAAATCAATGTGTCACTTGAGGGACATCCTGAGTTACCGCGCCAGCGAGCTATATTCAGGTATTGGACTCTTCAACCTGTTTCTTCGACTTGATTTCGGGAAATGGTTGAATTACATACATCGTTATAATACAATTAGGTGTCAGAATGGGTTTTAGTTTTACTAACAGTGCTGCTTTGTCAAACTATGCAAAGAATTCGTAATGTGAAAAAATTATGAATCTAGTGGTGACAATTTCAAAGCAAACAGATGCTTTCAAATAACTTTTCGTAAAACAACAGTTTCATCAGCTTGAATTGAAATGAAGTAGTTATGTTGAGAGCAAGATGTTTATGGGTTTTTGATAATTTTGTCGACGCAGGCCTGACCTGAGTCAATATAAAACTCATTTAACTACTGCGTGTTTAACAATCATATGTTGTGTGAAATTGCAAATGCTGGGGATGTTATTGATACTTCCAGATACTCTTGTAAAACAAATATGGCGATGTTGGTTTTTCTGTTTATGTTGAGGGACGAACTTGGCATTACTTCAATGGATTTCAATATTCCATCGAAATGACTCCAGTCACTTCATATGCAGAAGCAGAGATGGGATGTTCTGCGTTGCAAGCTAATGTAGCTAACGTCAAAACAACGGAAATTTTTGACTTTTTGAAGCGATTTATACAACTGACAAGTAAATTGTTTGGCTGTATGGTATCTGTTTTAGCTTGTAAAGAAATTTTCCAGTAAGTTTGCTGGGTCGTGAATTCACTATTACCTTCTGTTTTTATGCTAGACCACAAAAGATGATAAAATGACGTAATTACTGAATTACTGTGGTCCAGTTATGACGCCAAGTAAATATCGTGCAATTAAATCTCATTCACGTACACCACTGACTTATTTATTTAAGTTTCTTAACATTTTTTTTACCGCACTCTAGACACAAATAGGCAAATAAAATTAAATATAAAGTGCATTAAATTTACGAATTTAGACATTTTTTAAAACACTAAAACCTTTCATACCACTGGGGTTTTTACCTTACAAATCCTCTAGTTTATTTTAGATGCCCCTTACTCATTTTACATCGGTGCGAAAAGAATCGGAAACTCCAAGAAGTTTCAGTGGAATGATGGAAGCGATGTTACAGCCCCAACGACCATGTGGGGACCCGGACAACCAAATAACTTTTTCGGAAGGGATAATTGCGTCACAATGGGTTTTTATCCTCGTCCTCATTATCGTCCGTCCTGGTTATTGTATGATGTTGAATGTACGAGACACATTGTGAGATACATTTGCGAAAAGGTCTTTACAGGTAGGCATAGCACTATCTAGTGAATGGTTGCAATAACTCTACAGTTTGCAGCAGTTGGTTTACAAGCCAAAAGTGATTAATTAATTACATCTGTTACAGCTTCCTCTGTCATACTATCTACCAACTCACCCACTACCATCTTATTACCAACCACTACCACCTTTTTACCATCCACCAAACCAACCAATACCTCCATGTTACGATCCCTCAAACCAACCACTACCAGCATGTTACGATCCCTCAAACCAACCACTACCAGCATGTTACGATCCCTCAAACCAACCACTACCACCATGTTACGATCCCTCAAACCAACCACTACCAGCATGTTACGATCCTTCAAACCAACCACTACCACCATGTTACGATCCTTTAAACCAATCACAATAACGACCTTAACACAATTCATCATTACCATGTCACCTACAGACAACACAAAACCAGGTAGGTGAAATTATGTTTTGATTCTGATTCTGCATGCTTCACAGCATTTTTAAAGGTTCAACATCTTCCACGGTTTCCACGATCATTGTCTTGCTTATCGTAACAGCATGTGTCGCCGTCATCATCTCTATAATCTGCAGTGTCATTATGGTTGTTATGTCACGAAATCGTAAAAGGTGAACAGATTATTTTAATCGTGGCTGGGAACTGTTTAATAATGTGATATGTATGTGCTGCAAAGAATTGTTGAAAACACAACAAAACGATAAATATATTTTTTGTCAAAAAAACAAACAATTATAGCTTCCACTCTTTTACGATTGAAATTCGATTTCAAACACAGAGTACTGTGCTAAACTTTTGTGTTGTCATTAAACATTACCCTATTTTGTAGAAATGAAAGATTAGTGAGATTTCAAAATGAAAGTGTGTATGTCGATATGAGTAAGTATTTTGGTTGAAATATAAAATTACCGCATTTTACCTCGGCTCCTCTGGTTTAATACACACTACTATGCAAAATTTGTTTCAAACAGCTGGAAATCGTCAGATCATAGACTCACATGAAAATAAGCCAATTTACATGAACAATTCCGGTCGTCGCACCACGTCACAACAGCAACAACAGAATTATGATGACGTCAGTTCTTGTTACGTCATAGAAGAACCAATTTATGAAGTTATTACTTTCGACCCGTGATAGCTGTTGTTACTTAACAACGGACGCGTGGAAGATGTATTCGTGCATTTTATGTTTTGTAATCGTAATAAAATCTGTTTTTTCATAAATATGTTTACATATGTTTACAGTTGGTCCCCGTGTTGTTTTGTAAATCTTTGTTGTTTCATATTCATAACACCTATTTATCTGTAAATGACGTATTGGTACAGCGTATCAATTACTCTTCTGCGATGGCTGCGACCTGATGCTGAATAAAAAATGAACTGCATCTAAGGCATGTTATTCGTCATCCGCATGAGTTTAAACGTTTTTTTTCAGGATATTTGTTTAAACCAGCAAATGCACCAGAAAAGTGAGAAGTAATGAGATGTACAAATATGCATTCTACCATTTGTAGAAATTTCTACCAGTTAGACTTGTTCGAAACTCAATGTTTATAATTTAGAAGTTCTGCAATCCCAAAACGTTTTTTTGTCACCACCAACTTTATAATCGGAAGCACCAATAAGTTTTATTGGAGTGAAATTGTTGCATATACTTTTGTGCACCAACTGCCACATTGTTAGCATCCACTACAACTGTATCACCAACTGCCAAACCAACTACAACAACCGTACCACCGTCATCCAACGCAGCCATTATTACCAACTTATATCAGCCTACTGAAAAATCAATACAGGCAGGTAGACTGTGCAAACCATTGTAAAAGATTTAACAGCTGAAATAAAGTTTGACAAGACAGTCGTCATCATTGCTTTGGCGACATGCGTTGGCGTAATTATCGTCATAATCTGCATTGTCATTATGCTTAAGTAGTTACTGCAACCGCCTTGCATTTGTGCTGAGGTTAAGAGTTCAAATACCGACGATGGAATTATTGCAACTTAATGTCAATGGAAGATCACAATCTTGCACATAAACTTACTGTTTTTGGCCAACACTTTGTCTTCGCACTTTCTGCCAATATTTCGTCAGCATGCGGTAGGGGATTTCCCGCGGGATACTCCGTCTCCACACGCGTATTATCTGACGAAACATGTTTTATGAATGGTTACGAT